>CALNHX010005412.1:0-107437 GCA_940337035.1 Agriotes lineatus
TAATGTAACAGCAGAAGAGAACACATTGGATACAACCAAACGTAATAATGCAAAGACGATATCTTAAATCGAACAGCTTACATACAGAAAAGGGAAAAACAAGAATACTTACAAGCAATTAGCAAGAAATATATAAAGACCCTGGAGTTATAAGAACACTTCTATAAACAAAATATGCGAAAAAGCTGGAAGACGTGCCAATACGAATACGATAAGATTTATTCGGATAAATAATAGTTATTTATATCCTCTTGACTTGTTAAACGGTCATCACTGTCGTCTGAACTGACTCGATAAATGAGTCTTTACAGGCCAGGTGCCTGTAAAATGCTGCCATCGCGACTTTACAAGCACCTTGTTTTCCAATAATCACATCCTTCATTAATCACTAATAATTTTTAGGATGTTCCCCAAGAGGAAATAAAACGTACGCGCCTCGCTTGCAATTAGCCTTTATTGGGGCTCACCGGATTACAGGGCTCGCTCCTACGTCGCTCTCCGTGCAAATCATCCGGCTTGCCCATAAAGGCTGATTGGGGTCTAGGACATATCGCCGAATGGACAAAACGCCGAATCTTATTTTAATGCCCAAAACGCCGAATCGTGCCCAAATCGCCGAATTCGTTAGCGTGGACAAAACGCCGAATTCTGTCTGTGGACATATCGCCGAAAATGGACAAATCGCCGAACCGTGTAAAATGACGCCACATTGATCGCAAAGTTAGCGTCGCTCGAGTTTGTTGAAAACGCAGGTTTGAGTCGGTGGACAGATCGCCGAAAATGAACAAATCGCCGAATTAGTTAGCTTGGACAAAACGCCGAAAATGCCCAAAACGCCGAATGCTGTCGGTGGACGTATCGCCGAAAATGGACAAATCGCCGAATTAGTTGTCGTGGACAAAACGCCGAAAATGCCCAAAACGCCGAATTCTCTCGGTGGACATATGCCGAAAATGGACAAATCGCCGAATTAGTTAGCGTGGACAAAACGCCGAAAATGCTCAAAACGCCTTTTCTGTCGGTGGACATATCGCCGAAAATGGACAAATCGCCGAATTAGTTAGCGTGGACAAAACGCCGAATCCTGTGAGTGGACATATCTCCGAAAATGCCCAAAAGCCGAATTAGTTGACTTCGACAAAAAGCCCGAAAAAGCCCAAATCACGTAATCCTGTGGTGGATATGGTAAAAATTAAGGTTGCGGAATATTTAAACAAATCACGAGAATTGTTTTGAAGCTGTTAAGTTTTGTTGTAATTATTTTGAAATTACAACAATAATAAATTTAGCCAGCAATTGCTGCCAGCATAAATAACACACCGATAATCTAATAGTGAATGTTCTAACTAAAGGGTGTCAAATTTAGTGTGATCCCATTTTGAATCGTTAAAATGTTGAAAATCAAGTTTCAATGATTGTAACTATACAATGTTTTGTCATATCTCAAATTTTGTTAGATATGGAGCGCTGGCCGACTGCTCAAAGAATATTCTATGTAGAACATGTTTTAAGAGCTACTTCAATTATTCAAACACAGCGACAGTTCCGGCAAGAATTTAATGTTGCAGTGACTCCATCTCGCAAGACAATTAGAAGATGGGCCACAAACTATCGCCATAGGGGATCAGTTGAAGATGTTAAACCTTTGGAGAAGGTAAAGTGAATAAGAACGGACGGGAGTATCTTACAATTTAGAAATTCAATTGAAGAAAATTCGAGTGTATCCTTGCGTCGCTTATCCCAACAAATAAGAATTTCACACGAGTCCATAAGAACAATATTAAAGAAAGATTTACAGTTTCGTCTCTATAAGTGGAAGAAAACTCAAAAACTTCTTCCGATTGACCGAAACACACATTTAGAATTCTGTCGCTGGATTTTTTATGGAGGGGCTGATAACATTATTATGAGCGACGAATCACATTTTCAACTTCATGGCGAGAGAAATAAGCAGAATTTACGTTATTGGTTTGTTGAAAATCCCGACGTTATATTCGAACAAGAGCTGCATTCTCAAAAGGTAACTGTCTGGTGCGGCATCTGTTCATCTTGGGCCCATATTTTTTTCGAATTTCAAGTGAAAATTCCAGTAGTCGTTAACAGTGAACGATATGTGGCAATGTTGCAAACGTTTTTAGTGGATGCCATCAATCAACTCCAGTTACCACTAGATGCTACATGATTTCAACAAGACGGTACAAGGCCTCATGTATCAAATTTATCTATGGGAATTCTGCGAAGGATGTTTCCGGGTCGTCTGATATCTCAATGTGAAGATCAGTCGTGGCCTGCCAGCTCTCCTGATTTATGGGCTCAAGATTACTTTTTGTGGGGCTATGTTAAATCAAAAGTGTACCAGAACCGACCTGAAACTCTGGAAGACTTAAAAAATAACATACGGCAAGTTATTGCTGAGATTCCGGCTGAAAATGTCAGCGTGTAATGGGCTCATTATTGCATCGCACGTTCACACAATGGAGGTCATGTGGTCCATATAATTTTTACATTTCCAAGTTCAAAACAAATAAGAATAAAACTTGAATGTCCATTCTTTAATTTCCAAAAAAGGAAAACGTATAATGTATTACAGGTTATTTTTATTAGCTGTTAAAATGGGGTCACTCCAAATTTGACACCCTTTACAATTTGCTGTATCTCGTGCGCATTTTTGTGATTCAGTATTAGGGCTGGTCTCATTTTGATCCTTATGCTGGAACCCACGACTGGGATGACGGAAGGGCAATTTGGGGATGAAATATTATTTTAAAATAGAAATAAAATAAGTATGTTTTAAAAACCAGAATGTCTATTTTCATGATCTATGTCGCTTATATACAGTGACCACCAAAAAGTCGGCATCAAACGGGAAAAATTTTTATTTTTGATCTTTCAAAAACTTTTTATGGCAATAATTTGTGCTTCTTTGGAAACCTATTTCTCTCCTATCAGATATACCGATTTATTTCTACATAGTCAGAAAATTGCGTTTTTCGAAATGGTCAAAATCCAAAAAGTGCTATATTTCAGAAATTAAGTAAGATTTCAATGAAATTTTTTTAGCGTGTTTGTTTGAGCAAACTTCAACTTTCGTAAAAAATAATTTTTAATGAGATTTTTCTTTATCCAGTGTTCTCAACATTTATTATTTTTTCTTCAAAATTTCTAGCCATAATATTGTATTTAGATAGAAAAGCACATTTTAAATAAATTTGCTGTAATTTCTATCTTGGGTAGTATATGCAATTGTTGCAATTATTTTTCAAAAAATCTAAAATTTGACAGATAACGGAAGTCACGTGACAACTTTTGTTTGGTTCATTTGTAATGTTTTTCAACAACCTCCGATCGCCAGGGTCTTTATTTTCCAAAAACTCTAATAAAACTGTTTCCCATTTGATGCCAACTGTTTGGCGATCACTGTGTATACTGCAAGTTATAATCTAATAAAATTAAGTGATAATTAATCCTCATTGAATCGAAAATGGCGGACTTTATTATTTTTTAATTAAAAAACTAAACATGATCTTGTTGGGTATCAAATTAAAGGTAATCGATTATACCGGGTGGCCATAAATATCTGATATCACATTACCTTTGGAATCAACACCGCTTTATTAAAGTGATGAATCCAACTAAACTAAATGTCATTAATGTCATCATAACTAAAATTCCTATCTGTCAAAAATTATTACAGTTGCAATAAGTTTTGGAGTTAGAACAGGAGATTTTTATAATTGTGTGGTAGGCTAAACTGCAGAATCCAAGGCATATTCCCCTCCTCTTATTGCATTTTATTACATTACATAGAGACCAATACTTATTGTAATTGAAATATAATACTAACCCAACATTTATTAACTTGTTATTATTACCTGAGAAGCAAGAAAATGGAGATATATTTTAGGAGGACGAGATATATATCATTAGACTCAGCTTGAAGAGTAGATTCCAAAAATATATAGAAACCGGAAATCGGATTTCTTTTCCGAGGTCGACTTCCGGTCAATTTTTTTTTAACTTTTAACTTTTTCCTTTATAGCTCCTGCAGTTTTTGAGATATTTAGCTCAAATTTGGAATACAGGTTACGCTGCAGGGATTACATCATTGAGCATATCAAATGGTTGTGAGAATCTACAGGGAGATATTTTTTCAGGGGTCATGCTTCCTTTTCTCCCCCTGAACTTTTTTGCGGTGCGCCGCTGTTAGATTCTAAAATACAAATTGAGTTTTCTGTTTTATTTAGAATCTTTTTGTTCTCTTGCAGTTTTTTCGTATCTGCAACCGTTATCGAGAAAGTATAAAAACGATTTTCTGTAATTTGCTAGACGAAATTAAAATTTTTAAAATAGTTTTATTTTATCCTATTATGTTATTATGACAATAACTCCTTAGCAACAAGTTGCGTTAAGATGCATTTAACAGCACTAGTGTTGTTTAGAAAAATAACATAACGATACTTTATTAGCATTTAATTACATGTTGACAGCACTGAAGTGTATTGTCAGTCTATGTCAAATTCGATGTTAGTAGGTTAGGTTTTGTTTGTTATTTGACACAAACTGACGCAAACTTAACCTGAAAATCTCAAATTTAACATAACCTGACAGTGCTACCAACAATACAGTATTGAGTTTTTCTCTTACTAGTGATACCACCACTCGCTGTTGTAAGTGTCATTAATAACCATTTTTCATATTTTTTTTTTAAATTAGTTTCTTAGAATAAAATAAACCGTGTTACGATATACGTAACGTTATCTGCTTTCTACATTACTAGTGAATTTTAAAGAACTCGCTCCTAACGTCGCTCGTTCATTCAAACTATTCTCTCGTAATGTAAAAAGCTTGATAACGTTACTTGTATCGTAAATTACTATTAAACGTTAATTATGTGCTAATAAGTACACGGTAACAATTTATAGATTAGTTCAGGCACATCAGTTTTGAGTCATTACAATTTTTACCGCTACAATAACTTTACAACACATACGAGGGCTGTTCAACATGTTATCTACTTGAAATAAAAATGAATTTAATGAAATTAAATATTTTTTGCCACTTGTAAGTATCTAATTTCATGGCTACCGGGATCTCAGATATTTATGGCCACCCGGTACAAAACAAATAGCAAACTTAAAAAATGTTTAAGTGCAATAAAAAAGTAATTAAGGTAGTGGCGGTATTTATGTACCAGTGTGCTTAAATGTCTACAACATTTCCGGAAACACTCTACCCACTGTTTCCATCCAAAGGGTGCTAAATCAATAAGTTTAACTATGACTGTTGATGTTCCGTCATCAAATAAGATAAATTCTCTAACAGAAGCGGTAACGCAAGACATAATATGGTTACTAGGCGGAATGGCTAATTTAAGTCAGACTTATATATCCAATCAAAAAATGCTATTAACTATGTCTGTCCACGATTCCATGGTATGTGAGAGTAAACACAAAACACACATATCTGTTTTGCCACTATTTTCTGCATCACCAACTAAAACTTTGTATTGCTGTTGGAAAAAGTTAATTAAAATATCAGGAATCCTGGAATCCTGGAAAAGTCCTTATATTTGCCGGCTTGCTGTTGTTTGCCGACTCGGGTTTTTTTATGATGAGCCTGTCCTCGAACCTTTATTAGCCTACCCCAGCTTCATAGAAATTATGGTCGAGCAATTGTTCTAAATTCGTGATTTTAATTATGGGTCTGTCGGTCTAATTCTGCTTGGCCGCGGTATGAATTTGGATTTTGTTTTTCTTGAAAACGAGCGCGTTTGGTGATTTTTGCGGTTTGGATTTATCCTTTCCTTCCGCCTGTTGGCTGACATTTTTCTGTTTCTAAAAAGTCCTTACACGGGGTAAATCCGTGCAGCGACGCATGAATAGAGGTTTGTTTGTTTGCCTGACTTTAAATGCGTATTGCTTCTTAACGGTCGCTTTGCCCCGGGCGGTCGAGGCGTTTTATTGTGGGTTTTCCAGGATTTTTATAATCCGTCTGCTGTGGCCGATTTGTTAATTTAGCAATTTCTTTGCCGACAAAAATAACCGTCATTTTTATGGCGGACTGGACTCGGCGAAGCGTTTTAGCACATGTGTGCATTGATTTTGTTTGGAAAACCGACTCGTATCAAATCTAAATTTTAGAATTCAAAGCAGACCATATTTGAAATTAATTTAACGGTGTATCGTATCGTAGTTATAAAAAGTCATTCTGGTTTTTAAAACATATTTATTTTATTTATATTTTAAAATAATCGTTATCCCCAAATAGCCCCATCCCTCATTCCAGTCGCGGGTCCCAGCAGACGGAACAAAACGAGACCACCCCTAATACTAAATCACAATAAATACGCAGGAGATATAAAAAGTTGTAGTTAGAACATCCACTATTAGATTAACGGTATGTTATTTATGGTGGCAGCAATTGCTAGCTAAATTTATTATTGTAGTAATTTAAAAATAATTACAACAAAGCTTAACAACTTTAAAACAATTCTCGTGATTTGTTTGGCCGTAAATAAATATTCCGCAACCTTAATTTTGACCATATCCACCATAGGATTCGGTAATTTGGGCTTTTTTTGGCGTTTTGTCCAAGCCAACTAATTCGGATTTTGGGCATTTTCGGCGATATGCCCGCTCACAGGATTCGGCGTTTTGTCCACGCAAACTAATTCGGCGATTTGTCCATTTTCGGCGATATGTCCACAGACAGAATTCGGCGTTTTGGACATTTTCGGCGTTTTGTCCACTATAACTAACTCGGCGATTTGTCCATTTTCGGCGATATGTCCACCGAGAGAATTCGGCGATTTGGGCATTTTCGGCGTTTTGTCCACGCTAACTAATTCGGCGATTTGTCCATTTTCGGCGATATGTCCACAGACAGAATTCGGCGTTTTGGACATTTTCGGCGTTTTGTCCACTATAACTAACTCGGCGATTTGTCCATTTTCGGCGATATGTCCACCGAGAGAATTCGGCGTTTTGGGCATTTTCGGCGTTTTGTCCACGCTAACTAATTCGGCGATTTGTCCATTTTCGGCGATATGTCCACCGACATAAATCGGCATTTTGAACAAAATCGAGTGACACCAACTTTCCGATCAATGTGGCGTCATTTTACACGGTTCGGCGATTTGTCCATTTTCGGCGATATGTCCACCGACATAATTCAGCGTTTTGGGCATTTTCGGCGTTTTGTCCACGATAACCAATTCGGCGATTCGTCCATTTTCGGCGATATGTCCACCGAGAGAATTCGGCGTTTTGGGCATTTTCGGCGTTTTGTCCACGGTACCTATTTCGGCGATTTGTCCATTTTCGGCGATCTGTCCACCTGCAGCATTCGGCGTTTTGGGCATTTTCGGCGTTTTGTCCACGCTAACGAATTCGGCGATTTGGGCACGTTTCGGCGTTTTGGCCATTAAAATAAGATTCGACGTTTTGTCCATTCGGCGATATGTCCAGGTCCCGGCTAATTTACTAAGCTTACCACGTAAATAACTATTACAAGTGTGGCAGGTTGCATTTTACAAAGCAAGGGTTTAATTTTGGAAGCACGGCGCCAACCGTAGTGCTTTAATAAAACCGAAAGCTCAGTAAAATGTTTAACGTACGAGTATTGTATTAAATTTTTTGGCTGACATATATTTTTAAACATTTTTTATAAATTCGAGAGTTTACTTTCGAACATCTAAATCACCATCGCCGTCAAGCAAGCTAACTTTAGTAAATTTTGTAGTTGACGCTTTGAAACATCAAAAATCAGTGTCGTAAATATCAATTTTCCTTTATTTCTCCAAAATTCAACTGAACGAGGAATTACGTAACGAGCGTTTCTGCAAACGCCCTTTATTACTACAAAGCAATTTTTTTGTTTAAGGGTCTCTGAAAGCTAAAAATTTTCGAGTCATTTTACCGCACCGGTATGCGTAACTGTTAAACGTAGTTACGGTGGACGTCAACTGTGTATGAATGTATTGTTTATATGTACAGGGTGTAGAAATGCTTTACGCACCATAGGGATTTCAATTAGTGATGGGCATAATCGGACAATTTTCATAACCGAATTATTTACATTCGAATCATATTAATAACTGAATGATTATTTGAATAATCATTCGAATAAATTTTGGCTCTCGATTCGTTTCGATTAAGTCAGCCGGTTTGCCGGTTAGCGGTTCACCCTCATCTGCATCGACATCGGTTCACCGTCATCTGCATCGACATCGTAACTTGCAGATAGCAGAGGAACCAAAACATGATATCTACGGTCGGCGCCTTAGAAATCGGGACACGTAATATGTTCTTCTAGTCTTTGGAGTATTCTTGCTCCGGTTACTTCATTAATGTGAGATGGCATTTCATAATTGACAAACAATAAACAATCTGACGTAACAATTAAAACCATAATAACTGTAAAAACCCAGTTTATACACTTAAAAAATACATGCAAAATATATCATAATAGTGTGTAGGGATAATCGTCAGTGAAATTAAAAGTGAAAATATCCCTTATGCAAACTTAGTTGGAAATTTTCCATGGTAACGGCGAAAATTAATAATCGGAAATTTACCGGAAAATTTCTACTTATGTCACTGTCATCACAAAAAACCGTAAACTATTAGTACTTAGATATTAGTTCCGTATTTTTTTTTTAATTAAAATGTTTTCTTTACTGTGTTTTTTCAGTAGTGATAATCCCTATCAAAATATAACGCGTGCTTAAAAAATTTCCCTATGGAAATATTTGGAAATATGTTATGCAGCTATTTTTTTTCAACAAAAGCATTCGTGCATGCCTCCAAGAAAAAATCCTTCGGAGTCAGGATTTGCTCTACTAAAATGTGAAACTACTAATACACTGCTTGACCGATTGAAATACCATATTCTCTGGAAAATTCAACAAGAGCAGGTTGTCTCATAAAGAACCTGTGTGAAAACGGTACAGCAACAATACAAAAAATGCTACTTAAAACCGTTTTACACTAAACTAGCTGACCAGGCAAACGTTGTTCTGCCCAAAAATAATCAATAATGACACCCATATCGTTTTTTTTTGGCTTATATACCCCATTTCCCCCCTAAGGGGTTGATTTTCGAAAAATCACGAAATATGTGTTTGCTTATTTGTTTTTAGGAGTACTCCTACGAAGTTTCAAGTCGAAATGTCTATTTAATATTATTTTTCCATACAAAATTGGAACCCCCATTTTACCCCTTTAGGGGTTGAATTTCGAAATATCCTTCCTCATTCCTTGTATACATCATAAAGGGAACCTCTGTGCAAAATTTCAGCTTTCTAGGTCCAAGGGTTTAAGCTGGGCGTTGATGAGTGAGTCAGGACTTTTCTTTATATACAAGGTGTTCCAAAAAGAATGGGGCACTGATTGGTCATAAATTTCTTAGGTTATAATAAATCGATTAAACCTTAGTACAAAGTCCCTTCAGTCAAGGGCGTATCCAGGGAGGGGCAAGGGGGGCTGCAGCCCCCCTTTCCAAGGTGTATAAAATTTTAAATAACACAGAACAAATATAACGAAATCGAAGAAAAATGTTTAGGCTTTGTAGAGCTTGAATGACTTAATGCCATAAGTATTGCCAAATCCATGAAGATTTTTCGACAACCTTAAACCTAGACGCTGACAGGTGTTTGGGGTTAGGCTTCGACCGATGTTCCACCATGTCTGGGAAAGAAAGGGGTGTGCAGGGGGTTGTGAAGCAAAAGTACAAAAAAGCTTTGTACTTCCATTGCTCTTCGCACAAGCTAAACCTTGGCGCGAACGACTTAAACATTATTCCAGAAATTCAAAACTGCGTTGGAACTATCAAGATGATAATCATATTTTTTTGCAAGTCCGTTTTACAACACAAACTTATTGTTAACATTCCTAAATTATGTGAAAAAAGATGGTCAGAGAAGTACAAGAGCATCCGTGTTTTTCAGGAACACTTCTTTGATATTGTTGATGCATTACAGACATTAGCCTAAGAAGAAAATGCAGCGGCGTGCAGATCTTCATTTGTTGTGCCAGTAGCATTAATTGCAAAATTTTCCGCTATACTGGAACTCGTAGCAAATACACTTCAATCGAAGATACTTAACATAGTCAAAGGCAACCAGCACATTCAAACTATTCTCGACATGCTAGGAGATCATCGGAAATATACACAGAACGTCACAGCTGACGTTTTGAAGCATTTGAATGTTGATATAACCGCCATTCGTGTTGCTGGCCGATAAAAGCATAGAAGCAACTCTCCAGCTGAAAATTCATCCAAATTTTGGAGAAGGTCTCTAACAATTCCTTACTTGGATTCCATCATATCACCTTTAGAAGTGAGATTTTCGACATCGCCTGCATTTCCATTAAGACAATTCCATCCGAGTATCATGAGATATTTTTCTTTGGAGGAGTGGAATGAAAGTACTTCATCTTGTGCAATCTTTTACAATTTGAAGGAGAAAGGGAATTGCGGTTCAAAATGTGGAATGGGGTCCAGGAAGTGCCACACACTATTGAGGTTTTAAAAGAGAGCGTATTCTTTTTCCCGACCATTAGAAAGGCGTTACTGATATTGTTTTCACAGCCCTACACAACAAGCACTATAGAGCGTTCATTTAGCACCCTTCGCCGAATTAAAACATTGCTAAGAAGCACCCTTGATGCAAATAGCGGGTTAGCCATGCTAAGTATTCATCGGCCATGGGTTTTCGCATTTAGTGAGCAATTAGTGGCAATTGTAATTAAAAAAATGCAACTAATCCTAAACTATAGTTCCAATTTTTTTTAAATAAATGGTGTTCGCAGTTCTTCCTTATTGGCGTCCCCTCCCATGACCCCCCGACCCCCATGAAAAAGTTTGAATTCAGAAAGCTGCCCCCCCCCCCTTCTGTTTTGAGCTGGAGACGCCCCTGCCTTCAGTAAGACTAAGAAGTTATAGGGCCTTGAAGTTAAATTTTTTAATTTTTATTTTTTTGTTAATTTTCACAAATGTGGAGATATCGATTTAAATTTTGGTATACATGCTTACTATTATGTACTGCACAAATACCTATCTTTCTAAACTTTTTTTGCTCTAACTTCGTTATCTGTAACTTTTTTTGAAATTTTAGGTTATTATCTGAAAGAGAATTAAAAAGCACAAAAATAATGTGCTCTTACTACTTAAGTCTAAAAGCAACCGTTTACCTTAAAATGTCCATCAAAGGTTTTAGGTTGTCATTGACGTACAGTTGTCAAGTAGCCATGATCACAAAAACAATGGCCATCTAGTAAAAAACAATGATAAATCAATTACTGACATTAGTGTCATAACTGTCATAAGCATTTGTTCTTTTATGTTTAAGAAAATGCCGCTACATAACGAATTCTGCAATGATGAGAGGTTCGTTATGTCGCAGCATTTTCGTAAGCACAAAAGACTAAAAACTCATGTCACCAACGTGATTAATTGTTTTCTTGTTGTTGCTTACTAGATTACAATCATTACCCATTGTTTTTTTCATCATGGCTACTTGATAATTGCACGTCTTAATGACAACCAAAAACCTTTGATCGGCATTTTAAGGTAAACGGTTGCTCTTACGTTTATGAACTAAGAGTACCTACATTATTTTTGTGTATTTTTTAATTCTCTTTCAGATAATAACCTCAAATTTTAAAAATATTACAGATAACGAAGTTAGGGCAAAAAGAAGGTTAGAAATTTTTCGTATTAGTGCAGTACATAATAGTAAGCATGTATATCAAAATTAAAATCGATATCTCTACATTTGTGGAAATTAACATAAAAATAAAAAATTGAACTTCAAGGCCTTATAACTTTTTACTAAAGGGACTTTGTACCAAGGTATATTAGGTTTAATCGATTTATTACAACGTAAGAAATCTATTACCAATCGGTGTCCCATTCTTTCTGGGACATCCGGTATGTATAATAAGATAATGGCTCACACAAATGAATATTTGGAATCGGTAGCCGATCAATTTGATTGTGAAATTTACACCAGGCCAACAAATCATATAGTGATAGAGACTCGTAGATTTGTTTGATTTTCAGTGTTGTTATAGATATTAACAAGACAAGTTTAATTGAGTTTGATTGCCAGAAAGAGGCGGTGCGCCGAGTTCTGCTGCAATCAAACGAGTTTCGTTAAGTGTTTAATTCTACATTAAATTTGTAATATAAAGTGGTAATTTAAATCCTGAAATTTGCGCTAAAAAGCAATGTCGGTCTCCAAGACAGACGTCACCACTTATGTTATAATTACACACGTCACCACTGAAGGGTTAAACTTACAGCTTTCAGAATGGAAGATTTTAAAAGCGCAGCAACTCTGTTCAATATCTCATTTAGATAAATATTGAGGATCTTATGTTAACATGAAATACGCATGTTGGGTTGCAGTCATAAATAGTAAAAATTCGTTGTTTCGTGGCTCACCCTATATACGTTACAGTTTATAAAAAAATCGTATGTTGCGTGTTAATTCATTTGAGCTTCCATCTGAAATAGTTTTAAAAGCGAATTTTATTGTGAAAGAAAATATTTCTTACACAATTTATCCCATTTGAAATAACTGATGACACAAATAAAGATATCTGATCAAGAGACCATAAAAAAATAATATGTTTTTTAAATTAATGTCGTCAGTAAAATTATGCTAAACCCTTCATTTAATATGGAAGCAGTTATTAAAACTGTGAATTACAAAGGAATGGACAGATCACATTACAGATCAAAATTTTTAAAATGTCATTAATTTTTCAAAAAGGATGGCAGATATTTTTACATGTAGAACTAGTTGTTTCGGATACTGGAAGAAGAAAAAAAATGTTTAATTATGAAACAAATTATGCACCTTAACTATTAAAACGTAATTTTAAAATACATTTCGTTTTTTGCGTTATTAAACAGTGCTTATCATCTCTAACTGTAGGGTTTTTGTTATTAAAAAGGAGCTATGAAATATTTCAAATCATCGATAACCTCAACGAACTGAAACAATAGAAGGGAGAAAATATATTAGAACATACCAAAAATTTACACTTGACATTAAGCGATATAATTTTAAATGATCGTGATATTTATTACAATGTCCTCTTCGAGAAACTCAACACTTTATAATGTTTAAAATGAGATTAGCCCTTGCAATTTGTGAATTTTATATATTGCTATAGCTCACCAGTTGAACTATGCCTTAATTAATGCAATGTCTTAAATGTTAAACTATAATTACTTTTAAATCGAGTGCTCTTATTTCAGGGGAGTTCACCAAAATCTAATTCTCTATTAAATGAAGTTTTAAAATTGTATTTTCAAAAATATTTTACCATCAATGACACATAACGTCAAACTTGACTTTTAAAATTCATCAAACCAGGTAATTGACAATTGTATCTTACATTAACACAATTATTATTCAATTCACCTACGTAAGTACTATATCAACTTTATATTATCACTTTCTTTTATTGACAGTTATTCAAAATGCTTTCTCAACTTATCTACACAAACCTCTATAACTGCTCTAGCTTTCACTGCAACATCCAACAAATACCGGATCCTGACGTCGACAGACTGCAACACCTACTGCCCACTTCTCAAACAGCAACACTTATGATGGTCTGTGAATCCTTGCAACTGCATCCGTCCTGTCAAACCAACTCCTCTGCTCCCAAAATCCAGTCCTGGTTCCTCCTGAATGTCACTGTCACACGAACTAACTCCTGGTAAGTTGCTATATTATGATGTTCCAAATCTAACTTTGTTCCCTTTTTGCAGATAGTCCGATGTCTCTTGTAATACTCACAGAATATCCAAATCAAATAATAACTTGTAAAAACCTCTACTAATATCTTGTACGTATGAATAAATCCAAATCTCTTCAACTAATATAACATTCTGTATTCTATATATCCAATTAACTGTATCTGTATAATCTCTTCATCCACTTGATGTCTCAATAAATTCCATTTTATATTTCACCTGTTGGACCTCGTAGATTTATTTAAAGCCCTTTTTTAATTTGTCATTACCAAAACCAACACAAATTAAGGCATAATATCTATTTTTATTTCACAAAATTGGTTATTTCAAAATTACATGTATGCTTTCATGAGTTGTTTTTACAGTAACTAACTAAACAAACTTCTATCCCTATTAGATACAATTCTTAGTGCACACTTCCTATATTTTAAAATAATACTATTACAGGATATTCATTCTGATTATTATTAACAAATACATTTGTCTAATGTTACCTTGGTTTGTTCTTTATTAACATTTAATACAACCATTAAGTTTATTTATTTCAATTAATATCGCACTATCAAATGGCTCCTTTCATTGTATCAATTATTTTCATTATTCATATTCGTAATTTTACACCCATCAAGATCTAATTATTGTAACCTTCCAAATTTATTAGCTTTTAATATTTCTTTCTGATGATTTATTATACTACGTCATGTATCATAACAATATATATGATTGCAATTTACAGGACACTTTATCGACTATTTTAGTTGTTTCTCGAAACTGAAAATAATTAGTAATTATTTACGACTAACCAATTCAAGAACATTTAACAGATTAATTTATGATATCTATAGAAAATGATATTATAAATAGTTTACATTTATATGTACTACGTTAAATGAACAGATTCCGTAGAAGCCCCTTCCACAAATAAGCTCTAAATTTGAATAGAATATTGCTATCGGCAAGGCTTAATTTTATTTCATAGTAAACAATTTGAATTCTCCCGATTTTCTTATTTGTAACGTAAAACTGGTTTTGCGGAATCAAAGCAGTCCCAATAATTTGATTTATGAATTTGTTTGTTAAACGTAGTATATACCTAGATGAATTAATTAAGTGTTTTGTAGTAATAAAAGCACGATGGGTACAAGTTCTGTGGTTGTACTCGTATTTATAAACTTGTGTATTTTCTATGTATAGTTATACTTATAATCTAAAATTATTTTATTGTGCATATAATTGCAACTTTGTGTCATTACCCTTCTACTTATTATTGTAATAAATATAATATTACTAGCTGACCCGGCAAACGTTGTTTTGGATTATGACATGATGGGGAAAACCCTTCAAACCATTAAGCACAGAATCATAAAAGTATGACTGCAAATAGAAAGTCGTACAGCGTATAGAAAAACACACTTTCGATATTTTCCAATTTTCCGGCTTTCCCTTTGGATTTTTCCGAAATTTCCTTTTTACTAAACTACCTCGGGAGTAAGACGAACAAAACAAAACAAAATCATCCAAATCGGTCAAGTCGTTCTCGAGTTTTTGCGTTACTAACACACGGCGATTGATTTTTATATACCTATATAGATAATGATAAAAAAATGTACTGATTTAATTAGTGCTATTGGTTTTCAAGGTGGGGGGGGGGGCGGGTTTTTTAAGTTTGCACACAAGACAGATCGTATTGGTGAGAAACACATAATAAAAAATTATTAAAATTCTGTTAACCTACAATCTGATTGATTAATAACTTCATGATTATTTTTAACCAAATACTAAACAGACCTTCGCTTAAAAAATATTTTTGAAAAATATTAAATTGGCATGTTTCCAAATGCATGTAGATAAAAATACTTCCCTAGTGATTTAATAGTCTTTCCTAAAAATAAAAACCAATATGGTATTTGCCTGGAACCATAACTCCTGTATCTATTCAGATCCTTTTTGTGTTGGCACTTACCTACATTAACTGTGAAAGCATTAAATTCACGGCTATTTGCTCGGCAAATAGCAGTTACGGATACACTATGAGGCCAATAAATAACTCATTTTAACACAGCATTAATGACACCATTAACAAAGAAACGCATACGAAGTTACTAACTCAAAATGGTGTAAAAGCAATCGCGCCTAATTTAGGCTAATGCATTCTCATGTCAGAATTTTATTTATTATAGTACACTCCGGCCGCATGCGGGCTCGTTATGATTATCGCTCGGAATTGCAGAAAGGAAACCACAGAAATAATTATCTGGGTTAATTATGTAACAAAACGCTTTTTGCATTTTCGGAGCTGCGACGGCGGTGCAAACGCCCTGCCTGGGATAATTTCCTTGTAAAAACGCGCCATAATGGAGTACGTGCCTTTTAAACCGTGAATAGTGCTGAAATGCGGACCCCCCGTACAAACATGGTCGGTTGAAAAGAACCATAAGATCAAATCACCAATCCCACGCTCATTCAAGGAATTTGCGCCAAGTTGGAGTACAAAATGCTTTGGGTAGGCTTCTTGAAGCAAAGTCCACAAAGAAATAGGTCATAACACGGTTGTTGCGGCCGATTTCATTCATACGTTTGCTTCAATGAGCGGAATTTCAGTGATTCCCCTGCTTTTGAGCCCGTTGTGTAAAATGTATGCTGCGTGGCAGTTCCTGTCTCCACAAAAGTTACACGGAGGTAAACGCAATTAAAAAGATGTTTCCTTTGGCTGGTCTCATTCAGCCATTCTTGTGTGGCGATGAACATGTTTTAGAAACCACAACTACCCAAAGTCAAGAACATAAGATATTTGTTCATAATATAAATATTGTATTTATATCGCCATATGGCAATAGATATGAACTACATTATAGAGAGATAGCTAGCTATTCTATTTCTAATAATAATAACAGACCCATTGCCAATAGATACTAAATAGTAATTTATATTACAAGACCGTTACTTGGAACTTTACGGGCGAGCACGGTAGTTATCGAGCGAGCGAAGCGAGCATGTTATCCGTGCGAGCCAATAAAGTTCTAGTAACGGTCGAGTATAGTAGGATGTTTTATGTTATTTTGATTAGTAAACACCTTTTTTTCGAAATTTACCATAGACAAAACATCTTTTTACGGACAAGATCGGTAAAAACGTATAACGGGTTCTGGCCAGCCCCAGCTCTTTACACGTAGAAACCGCGGTTACGATCGGAATACCGTAAAAAAATATAACGCACTATACGTACTACAACATAACTAACATAACGTACCCATTTGAGATGGGGGTTTTATAATTGCTTGATGTTTGCTAGTCTGTATATTTGTAACATCTAAAAACAAAATTAGTGCATGCAAACCTTCAGATACAGTCGTGTGATAGCAAACTTTTATATTTATTTAAAAAATTATGATCAAAACTGATTTACTAAAAGCGTTTGAGGCTGTTTGATAAACCTCCCTGCATACTTGTAAATAGGACTGCCAATTTCATGTTTAGGGATAGTTTATTTTCATGGGAATACAATATGAAAATGAAAATATTTTTATTATCTGTAGCAAACAGTATTAACTAAGCAAATATGTACTTTAAATAACCAACAGATGAGGTCGTTCTTTATTTTTTAATAGTATATATTATACCAAGGGACTGGAGTGTGCCATTTAATCTCCAGGGTGAAGTTGGTGGGATTAAATAGCACTTTAGTCCTGAGGTATATACTCTATTTTTTCCGAATTCCGAAAAAGTCACGGAAAAATGTCACCCGGAAAAAAGTCACCGAGATAAAAACTCCCGGTAGAAAACCACCGGAATGGGAGTCACCGGATCGAAAATCAAAATGAATAAGTAGTGCAATAACAATATTTTATCTACTCCAGTGGGATAAGCAACGCATTACGTCACTCATTTGACACTATTTCAGCTAGGTAATGAAGCTCATTACACCACTGAATTATGAGTTGTGTAATGACTTTATTACGTAACTGAAGTAGTGTCAAATGAATGACATAATGACATTTGCCTACTAAAATATTTTTGAAAATGACAGATCTGACATTTCTCTTAATGCACTTTTCTCAATTTTAGGCAGTCGTAGATAAAATTTTGTACAATACATGTGTGATAATGCATCATTAATATACTTGCGTGCTTACATAACTCGTGCTACGCACTCGATTGTAACTTACACACACGTATATTAATGATGCTATTATCCCACTTGTATAGTAAATAACTATTATCTCCTCCAGTGGGATAAGTAACGCATTACGTCACTCATTTGACACTATTTCAGTTAGGTAATGAAGCTCATTACACCACTCAGTTATGTAAAGGTTTCATTACGCAACTGAGTTGTGTAATGACTTTATTACGTAACTGAAATAGTGTCAAATGAATGACATAATGACATTTGCCTACTAAAATATTTTTGAAAATGACAGATCTGACATTTCTCTTAATGCACTTTTCTCAATTTTAGGCAGTCGTAGATAAAATTTTGAACAATACATGTGTGATAATGCATCATTAATATACTTGCATGCTTACATAACTCGTGCTACGCACTCGTTTGTAACTTACACACACGTATATTAATGATGCTGTTATCTCAGCTGTATAGTAAATAGTTATTATATCTATATACTACATACAATACTGTAAGTCATATAATTGAAAAAAAAATATTTAAAAATCTATAAAAAGCTTGACTCAAAACTTCTCTCTCGTTTTGAAACTAATATTTTTGAAAAAAAGAATTTTTTTTTTAGATGTACGCATTGTAGATGATGGGTCCAAAATATGCTCTTCTTCGTGAAGGGTAAAAATATGAGCAATGTGCAAAATATTACTTATTTAACTAATAGTTCTTGAGAAGCAACATTTTAGTTTGGTAAATGCTCACCCTGTATATATTTAACAGACATTTTCTCGGTTTCGTGCCAGGTAGACATATAATCCGTATGCAAAATATAGTCTTCCTCCAACAAATAGTTCAAAGCTATTTCGCAGGCAGACGAACAGACAGAAACGGCATTTTAAAAAAACAAGTTCTTCGTCATTTAGGGGCCCTGACATGTGAAAATTTGAAGAAATCTCGTAGAGCGCGATTTCACGATTGCAATAACTATTTGGTCTTTTAGACGAGGGAAGTAAAAATACAGGGACCGGCAGAAACATATTAAACATTTTAACGTCCAATATCCCACTACGGTTTTTATCCATACAAATGTGATGAATATCATTATATTAAGTAGGATCCGGAGTTTTGTTTTAATGTTTAAGTAATATGTCAAAATGCGTTTTAATGTGCAAGAGCGAGGTTATTGTGTTGAGCTATTTATTAGGACCGAATCAATAATAACTGTGCAATGTACTGTTCAGAAGACAATTCAACAGGCGGCAGAATGTTCCATCGTACTTGACAATAAGACGATGGGTTCAGAAGTTTAGAGAATTCGGTTCACTTTGTAATAAAAAGCCACCGGGAGCTCCGCGAAATTAACCGTATTAGGCAAGATGTACCAGAAAAAGTTATGCAAGATTTTGTTCGACGTATTAATGAATGTTCTGAAGAAGAAGATGAACATCTCCGGCACTCGATATTTAAATAAATAAACTCCCAAGTTTTGTGGACATACTCATGCTTTCGTTTTTTTGTTATTACACTGTATAAAGACAAAAATTGTAAATAAAATACTTAATATGTTTCTGCCGGTCCCTGTATACGTGACCATGGGCGTAACCAGGGGGGGGGAGCACTTGTCCAACCTTAAAAACAATTAAATGCAAGAGACAGTTGACTTGTATTCGTTATTACCATTAGTATTCTACAAAATTTGAAAAACGAAACCATATTTGAATGTGAATGAGTTCTATTTAGAGAAAATAAAGTTCTCCATACCATGTCACATGAAAACTAAAAAAAAAACACAAAGCTTTTTGGATTACTATAATTTAAGTAATTTTAATAATTAAACAGAACTGTGGCATCATGAATAGGAGTAAAAAACTGAAACAGTAGGTGAAAGCAAAAGTAGTGAAAAAACTGAGATTTTCTTTTCTGATTGAAACATGCTTCGCACATTTCTTTGACTCAACCATGTATGTAAGCACCAATGAAAGATATTTTAGTAAATTGTGGAGAGTGAAAAACTCATTGCTGTCATCAATGGCAGAAGACTGTTTTAATATACTACGTATGCTCAGCATCGACATATAGAAATGGACCGCTAGTCAGAGCTGCGCGAGCCAGATGGGATAGAAAGAGAATGCATATGACTTGAGAACGCTCTGTCCTTGTTGGCGCTCAGTAGCGTACGGCGCGACCGCCCTGTCACTGTGACGTCATTTTCTGTCGGCCAATAGAAGCCCGGCAGGAAAAGGAACATTTTCTGTCGGCCAATAGGAGACCGGCAGGAAAAGAAAAGCTAGTTCTTAAAGTGTTCTCTTTCCCTTTCTAACGCAAAGAGTTGCGCAGTCGTCCATTAGCGGTCCATTTCTATATGTCGATGATGCTCAGTGTATACTGAACAAAATGATGCTAGAAAAAGGGAAGGAACTAGAAGATCATGTCTTGAAAAGATTTGCTTTAAATTCCCGAAAACTGATGTTATTGGAACTTGTAATTTTTTATAACTAGTAAAAAAACATAAAATAATAATAATAATAGTTAATTGTGAATATACATGTTTACCCCCTTCTAACTGAAACCCTGGCTACGTCCTTGACAGCGACGGTGTTTCTTGTGTGTTTCAAGAACTTTCTCTCCAGAGGTTTTGTTTCCGGTGACTTTTTTCCGAGTGACTTTCTTTCCGGTGGCTTTTTTCCGAGTGGTTTTATTCCGGGGGCTTTAACTCCGTTACTTTTTTCCTGTGACTTTTTTCCGCAAACAATGTTTTGCTCACCGGGTCAGAGATGGTGATGATGGCAAAAACTACTTGATAACTTAGCCATTTATTAGTTACTACGATGAAAATTTATTATTCTTCATTTAATCCTTTAGAACTGTTGTCAGTATTTAATCCATGAAGACTAAATGTGGCACTCTGACCCTTCAAAATTACTCCAAGAATAGGTAATTTATTAGCGGAAGTGCAAAAACTATAATCATATTATGTCCTGGTAGAACTTAATATTTTTAAAATTATTTTCAAAACGTAATTGTAAAAATCTTTACAGGAACATTTAAAATTCACTTCGATTTGTAACTCGATCGGTTTTCCGACAATGTCTGCTTTCGGTCCATTCAATATCAGTTAGAGAAAAAAAAACGCTTTGATGAGGCATTAGATGCAGGAATGCATATTTAAAAGCTTTAAAATATTTTATTTTCACATTTAACTGCAGCAAGTACCTAGGTCTTTTAGAATTTCACATCTAGATCTATAAATTTAGTTAATCCTATTACATTTATGGTGTGCTAAGAAACTGAAAGTGTATGTCAGATTAAGAGATTAAAAAGAAAAAAAATAAACCAATACATATAATTACTATTCTATATCGTCACTTATAATCTCATAAGAGCATTAATTCTTTCCGGTAATAATTTTTAGAATGCACAGAAACAACGTACCGCTCATGCCGATTACGTTGTTCTGTGCACGATAAGAAAATTACCGGACATGAATTAATGCTAGAATGTAGATTCGGCAAGAAAATCGTAGCGACACAGCAATAAAAAGTAAAATTTAAATTTTACTCGAAAATAAAATATCAAGTGATATTAAAAATGTTTCCATAGTAAGTTGTTATAGTATTTAACATTACTAGCTTGGTAAGAGGGTTTGTACTAGCGAATAGAAGGGTATGACTGGGGAGCCGCAGGCGAGCCAGTCACCTTCTTGAGCCAGTAAAACCTGTTACCTTGCGTTATTGTTGAATATTTTATTTATCCCTCACTTGTAAATAACTAAAAATTTACCATTTATTCAAAATGTCAAACTGACAAGCAACTAAATCATAACTCTATAATAAAGCAGAACAATTCCCAAGGTCAAACATTTCAACTCCTGGTCTATGCGTGGTTACGATTGTGGGCGTGGTCTTGATATTTTCTAAGAGCCAGTAATATGGAAGGAGAGAACAATTAATGCTCTTGTTAGGGCCTACACACATTTTTTTACACAACACAGGAATGTTTGTACTATGTACACATAAATATTAAATCTGCAAATAACCTAAATTCGGAGCTTTGTACAAAAATATGGTTATAAACTTTTTGCAAGTGGACTTTACTACCTCTAGGAAGAACGGTGGTTACAACTTGTCAGAAGCAACAAACCAACCTGAAAATATCATTGCGTTTTTGTGTTTTCGTGCTTATAAGTTAGTTTTTGCATTCTTTATCTACTTATATTTCTATTTATTATAAAACAGTTTTTTCAACGCTACAGAGCTACAGCATTTTATTGCAACTGTAAGTACAAGTGTTCAAGTTTAAGATTGAAAATTGTTTATAGGTTAGAATGAGCTGTACGACAAGTGCTAATTCAGAAAACAGACCACTTAATTATTGTGCATGCTGGCGGTAAAATAGGTTTTGTTCCGAATGGGCTAATTATTTTTAAATCAGGCCTTAAGACTGGCGACTACCATGACGATATGGATAACAAGGAAGTGTAGAATAATGAGCAACGCTAAAAGGACTGTTCACAGCCAAGGTAATTTGTTGGTATTTTAGAATCACTGTGTGTTTTATTTAAATTTTATTTCAGAGTACATCGGCAGTAGCTGATTGGGCATTAATAGTGGATATTTTGAAAGCAACTACCTAATATTTATTAAAAACTGGCAAATTTAATCAAAGCCTAAGGTACACAAAGAATCATTGAAAATGAACAGGGCTATGCAACAAACATTGCAGTAGTTCATATACGTTTTCTGAATTTCCCTTGTCTCTAAAGCAGAATCGTGTTGTCCTAACTCTCTCCTCATCGTAATAATAAAATAACGTTGCACGCAATTGCAAAACGTCGGTTAAGTCAATTTGACATGCATAACCCTGTTCATTTTCAATGATCGTAAGTGTACATGTCCAATGTAACTATCCGGGAAGCATCAGATTTTGTTTGTAAGTTATTTAGTGGAATTTGATTATGTGTGTGCTTATTTTTTGTGTGTTAACAGATAAAAATGAAAGTTTGGGACTCGATATCAAGTTTTAATTTGTGTTACGATTTAATTATACTTTAAATCCCAATGGCACATATGAAGCAATTACATACAGTGTGTCCCAGCTCGACTGGGATTGCATGGGTAACTTTTTTATCATTGAAGATGGAGATTTGGTTAAATGGCCAATGTTTTCCAGTTTCATATGCTGATTTAATATCTGTTTGCAAAAGTTCAGAATGTCGAACCAGTCAAAAGTTATTAGAAAAAAACTAAAAACTGTCATTTTCTTGTATGTCAAATATCTTTGTAAGTATAAGAGATACGAAAAAAGTAATATTTGATTTTTAGGTTACTGAATAGAATTTTTATTCTCTTTTCAACGATGTAAGATAACGTATGATTGAATAAAAAATACCAGTAAAATTAATTGTTTTTACATTTTAATCAAGTAAGCTTACATGGATCAAAACAAAATTAGTTGAAATTTATTTTAGAAAACCTTTGTATGTAATTCCTATAATACTTAGTAACATGTTAATTCAGTACTAAGTACTTGAACCACAAAAACCATCGTGATATTGCTTTTTAAATGTATAATCAAGTAGGTAACCAGCTATGATGAAAAACAATAAGAAAGAGTAGAAGAGGGCGAGAAATCCCCCACTCCTTTTAATTCGATTAAGCCACGCCCCCTTAATTCGCGGTTTAATTCGCGGATTTCGCGGTTTGATCTAATTAATTTCGCGGTTTGATCTAATTAATTTCGCGGTTTGATCTAATTAATCACATATGAAGTTTGATATGTAATTTACATATGTGCTACTGATTAAATTACGCATTAGATTTTTTAATTTGCTTCTGGAATTACGCGTCGGACTTCGGCGGCCATCTTGGATTTCTGGCGGGAATATTTGAAATTTGAATTTTTTCCGATTTTTTTTCTAAGTTCCATTATTTGAATTTTAAACTTCCCGGGTGTCAGCAGCCACCTTGGTTTTCTGCGCGCGCACCTCTCGCTGTAGTCGTTTTTAATTTTGAATTTTCGCGGAAATATTTGAAATTCAAACTGGTGGACCTATCTCGCTCTTTGAAGCTGCTGTCTCTCTCTTGCATTCACTCGCGGAAATATTTAAATTTAAAAAAAGCTATTTGCGCCGGACCCGAGTGGGAATCGAACCCTCTACGTTTGCATACACATTGGGATCACATCGATCGATGCCTCTAGACCACGGAGCGGTACGGGATTTAAAGGGTTTGAACGAAACGCCATTTCGCAGCTCTACAGTCACGCCGCTCGAATTTTAAACAACTTATTTTTTCGAATATATAAAATATAAGAACGGAATTGTGCCGTCTAGGGCCTTAGAAACTTGTTAATAATTTTAAAAAATTGACTTTGTAACTAGTTTTGCTGTAATTAATTTAATATGAGTGACGCTATCTCACTCAGTCCCATTGATTTTCTACAGCTTTCTCTTTTCCATCCCGTTTGCTACCTATGCGTAATTACAAAAGACGTTATCGCTCCAGGCAGACTTTCTATTTAGCCGGCGATTGTGTAGGGCTTTTAACCGTTGCATAGAATTCCAAAGTTTTATATAACGTGCCTAAACAGGATTGTTTAGAAGACTGTAATTATAATTAGCATCGTAATGGAATGCACCAAGATTTAAATCAGCATGCATTGTTCGTCTGGATCGAGCAGTACGTACTCCAACGGTTTCTAGTCTTGCTTGGTTGACAGACGACAGAATGCACGGTTACCGGTCAGCGCAGCCAACGGCTTGGCGCTAAAATCCCTGTGACACAAAATCTAGTGGGATAAGCTTGCCTGGTTAATAAACCACTCTAGTTCGTATGATTTTTGTCGCTTTTAAAAATAAATAGACATTATTTTTTTCGTGCTTGAGTTTTATAATTACGCTGAGCCCTTTGTGGCTTGATTACGTCATGCCGAAGCCTGCTAGTTTAAAAATTAAATGGGGGATAAGAGGTAAAGCCAGATCGTAAATATAAAAACGAGTTACAAATTTGATTTTAATATATTCCTGAAATACTAAGTATGAAAAAGTCTTGGTTTTAAAGGTTTGAACATTGTACCACTTAGCTGTTCTAACATTATACTTCCATATACATATTATAAATAAATTTTAAATGTTATTTTCGACTGAGTTTTAGCTTCTTATAAATTACAACAGTGCCCTCGCCCATATAAAATAAGACATACGCATTAAATAAATGTTTTTATTGTATAAGAATGGTTGTCCCCCATAATTTTGAATAAAAATCACACAATTTCGTTGAAAAATGTTCTGTTTCACTTACAATTTTACAAAACTGACATCACGTTACTTGAAATTATACAAAAAACGACATTTTTAGCCAATAAGCGATAAAAAATACGACATCCCACATCATTTCACTTAAAAATTATCACGTTTCGTCTTACAAAACGCTTTATAATAAAGAAAATGATGTAAAAACAGTTGTAAGAGTTATTTCTAAGCATAATTTTGCAAATGTTGTACACTTTTTCTCTAACTTGTGGCAGTTTTAGCAAGATTTGAATAAAAAACAGCCATTTCTGCAGCAATTTTAGTAAGATCTGAATAAAAACATGCAATTTCCAAAGCATTTCGTTTAAAATGTTAGAAAATCGACATCATCTCCCATGAAAATTTATAAAAATCGGCATCTTGTCACATTAAATTCTGTAAAAACGACAAAAACAATATTTTTTTCACAACTTTCATTGAAAAATAGTAAAATTTTACGAAAATACGTCTGTGCTGGCGACAAATGAAAATAAATTTGAATAGAAACACGCAAAAATTACGAAAAGACGTATGTGTTGACCCCCCAAAGTAACAAAAATTTGAATACGGAACCCTATTTTATAAGTAAACGTCTGAAATTGTGTCATTATATCGATAAAAACTGCATTTTAGTTTAAAAAATTCCAATATAAATGCAAACGGAGGAAAATAAAAACGCAATTAACCACAAAGTAACATAATTTTGAATAAAAAAACACAATTTCGTTGGAAAAATGTTCTGTTTCACTTAAAATTTTACAAAAACTGACATCATGTCACTTGAAATTATACAAAAAACGACATTTTTATCCAATAAGCGATAAAAAAATACGCCGTCTCACATAAAGTTTAGAAAATCGACAGCATCTCCCATGAAAATTTATAAAAATCGGCATCTTGTCACATTAAATTCTGTAATAACGACAAAAACAATATTTTTTTTACAACTTTCATTAAAAAATAGTAAAATTTTACGAAAATACGTCTGTGCTGGCGGCAAATGAAAATAAATTTGAATAGAAACACGCAAAAATTACGAAAAGACGTATGTGTGGACCCCCCAAAGTAACAAAAATTTGAATAAAATCACACAATCATACAGCATCTCACATAAATTTTCGCAAATATCGACATCATGTCACATAAATTATACAAAAACTGTCATCACGTCACTTGAAATTATACAAAAGTTGAAGTTGAATAAAAACACGTAATTTTGTTGAAAAAATGTTCCGGCCCCTTCATTTCACTTAAAATTTTACAAAACTGCCATCATAACACTTGAAATTATACAAAATATATGTATGTTGATCACAAATTAACATAAACCTGAATAAAACACACAATTTCGTTGAAAAATTTGCAAATGTTTTACACTTTTTTATAAAATGTATCGCACAAAATTAAAAGAAATCACAATTTTCTAAATTATATCACGCTATTATGAAATCGTAGATTGATTTTTTGAAATTTTACACTTTGTAACTGTAAAATAACTACAAATACTAATATTTTAGCTTTAGACTTTGTAATTATTGCAGATTCGAGAAAAAAAAACAAAGCAGAGTGGAAATAAAAAACATAAACACTTTGTAATAAACAAATATATTGTTCTTATTTCTTATAATACTTAATAATATAAATATAAATGTACAGCAGAATGTCTTATTTCTAAAAATTCGCTAGCAATTTACAAAACTGTAGTTTGAGGTGCACGACATTTCAAATTAAAAAGACTGCAAGTAATAAAATCAGAAATTCATTGTGTAATTTTAAAGTTTAAGATGCACCCAATCTAGAATTCCCTTCGTTTTTGGTGTTGATGACATCTGCCTTAGAGGCATTTTTCTAACGACCCTTTTTTGGAGGCGTTTCCTTATCGGCGTTCTTCTGACTGAACCTTTTTGATGTGGACTTGGATGAGTAGATGGTGTTTTTAATTTATATTCTAAATCGGACTCGCAGTTATCAGTTTCCATTTCGGTTTTTCCTGTAGTATCAGTCGGGGTTGGCTTCTTTTGCTGTTTAGGTTTAGCTAGCAGCACATTAGCAACGTTAAGGTCTTTGATGTACTCAGCAAACTGTAGGCGTCCGGGTGGATTAATAGTTTTTCGAGGCCGCAGAGTGTCATGAATTAAATCGACTATGTTAGACGCCGGTAAAATTTCACCCTTTATAGTAACGGTGCCCTTGTGATCCCAGCTCACATCGCTTGAGGTACTCAAAATGCGTAGGAAAACTTCAGCTTTTTTCTTAAAAGTTTTGGGAAGTGTAGATAAAATAACGGCATTTGATAGGCTGTCACTGGTTGTTTCAATAGGTATTTTGATTGGCTGCCGCGCCTGGTTTGTGAAATGAAGGAATCGTTGTAAAACCTGATTGTACTGGATCCATTTATCGTGATCAGTTAATTTGGAGTTTAAAACTTTTTGCATTTCGTCATCAAGCTGTGATAATATATTTTTCTCCGCATCATTGCCAGCCTTAAGACGTTGGACAAATTCCGGCGATACAATCAACATCTTCCGCTCTTTGTCCATTTTAGTCGAAAAGGAGCTCAGTCGTTTGTTCTAGTAGAGCCGTCGTGAATAAACTAGCTTAAAATCAAGACTTTCATAATAAATATATAAAAAAAATATGACAGGTACGGGAATCGAACCCGTATTCTCTCTCGAGATCAGAACTTGAATCTGACGCCTTAACCATTCGGCCAACCTGCCTCCCTATATAAACGAGCACTCTCTGCATAATTAAGAAAATATATAGTTTAAATAGCCTTCTGCATGCAATTTCAAACAATATTTCATATAAATTAAGCCATGTACAAATTTCTAAATCGGTTTTGATATATATTTTATCGAAAGATTGGACCCTCAGCTACCGTTTTATTATTATTTGTCGAGATGCGTCATCGTTGATTTTACAAGAGCCAGCCTGTCTGCGATGTGACGTAGGTAATGTATCCACCCCTTTTTATTTTAAAATTCTATAAAAACAGAGGCCCGACTGATGCCGCACTAACACGTTTTAAACCATTGTACTCTGTTACCTGATGCGGCAGCAGTTTGGACCTCTGATTTTATAGAATTTTAAAATAAAAAGGTATGGAGACATTACCTACGTCACATCGCAGACAGGCTGGCTCTTGTAAAATTCATCGATGACGCATCACGACAAATAATAAAACGGTAGCTGAGGGTCCAATCTTTCGATAAAATATATATCAAAACCTGATTAAGAAATTTGTACATGGCTTAATTTATATGAAATATTGTTTGAAATTGCATGCAGAAGGCTATTTAAACTATATATTTTCTTAATTATGCAGAGAGTGCTCGTTTATATAGGGAGGCAGGTTGGCCGAATGGTTAAGGCGTCAGATTCAAGTTCTGATCTCGAGAGAGAATACGGGTTCGATTCCCGTACCTGTCATATTTTTTTTATATATTTATTATGAAAGTCTTGATTTTAAGCTAGTTTATTCACGACGGCTCTACTAGAACAAACGACTGAGCTCCTTTTCGACTAAAATGGACAAAGAGCGGAAGATGTTGATTGTATCGCCGGAATTTGTCCAACGTCTTAAGGCTGGCAATGATGCGGAGAAAAATATATTATCACAGCTTGATGACGAAATGCAAAAAGTTTTAAACTCCAAATTAACTGATCACGATAAATGGATCCAGTACAATCAGGTTTTACAACGATTCCTTCATTTCACAAACCAGGCGCGGCAGCCAATCAAAATACCTATTGAAACAACCAGTGACAGCCTATCAAATGCCGTTATTTTATCTACACTTCCCAAAACTTTTAAGAAAAAAGCTGAAGTTTTCCTACGCATTTTGAGTACCTCAAGCGATGTGAGCTGGGATCACAAGGGCACCGTTACTATAAAGGGTGAAATTTTACCGGCGTCTAACATAGTCGATTTAATTCATGACACTCTGCGGCCTCGAAAAACTATTAATCCACCCGGACGCCTACAGTTTGCTGAGTACATCAAAGACCTTAACGTTGCTAATGTGCTGCTAGCTAAACCTAAACAGCAAAAGAAGCCAACCCCGACTGATACTACAGGAAAAACCGAAATGGAAACTGATAACTGCGAGTCCGATTTAGAATATAAATTAAAAACACCATCTACTCATCCAAGTCCACATCAAAAAGGTTCAGTCAGAAGAACGCCGATAAGGAAACGCCTCCAAAAAAGGGTCGTTAGAAAAATGCCTCTAAGGCAGATGTCATCAACACCAAAAACGAAGGGAATTCTAGATTGGGTGCATCTTAAACTTTAAAATTACACAATGAATTTCTGATTTTATTACTTGCAGTCTTTTTAATTTGAAATGTCGTGCACCTCAAACTACAGTTTTGTAAATTGCTAGCGAATTTTTAGAAATAAGACATTCTGCTGTACATTTATATTTATATTATTAAGTATTATAAGAAATAAGAACAATATATTTGTTTATTACAAAGTGTTTATGTTTTTTATTTCCACTCTGCTTTGTTTTTTTTTTTCTCGAATCTGCAATAATTACAAAGTCTAAAGCTAAAATATTAGTATTTGTAGTTATTTTACAGTTACAAAGTGTAAAATTTCAAAAAATCAATCTACGATTTCATAATAGCGTGATATAATTTAGAAAATTGTGATTTCTTTTAATTTTGTGCGATACATTTTATAAAAAAGTGTAAAACATTTGCAAATTTTTCAACGAAATTGTGTGTTTTATTCAGGTTTATGTTAATTTGTGATCAACATACATATATTTTGTATAATTTCAAGTGTTATGATGGCAGTTTTGTAAAATTTTAAGTGAAATGAAGGGGCCGGAACATTTTTTCAACAAAATTACGTGTTTTTATTCAACTTTATGTTAATTTGTGGACAACATATATATATTTTTCAATGAAATTGCGTGTTTTGGTGGTGTCAGAATATTTTTTTCAACGAATTGCGCGTTTTTATTTAAAAATTATGTTAATTTGTGGTCAACATACATATATTTCCGTCAAAAGTATAAGATTTTTTGAATTTTGTTTATCGAAATGATTGTGGTAGTAGATTTTTTCAACGAAATTGCTATTTCTTTTAATTTTGAGCGATGCATTTTATAAAAAGTGTAAAACATTTGCAAAATTATGCATAGTTTATGTAACATGATGTCGATTTTTGTGAAAATTTATGTGAGATGGCTTGTAATTGCGTGATTTTTGTTCAATTTTCATCGTGTGTTGAATAAAATATCGTTTTTTGTATAATTTCAAGTGACGTGATGACAGTTTTTGTATAATTTATGTGACATGATGTCGATATTTGCGAAAATTTATGTGAGATGCTGTATGATTGTGTGATTTTATTCAAATTTTTGTTACTTTGGGGGGTCCACACATACGTCTTTTCGTAATTTTTGCGTGTTTCTATTCAAATTTATTTTCATTTGCCGCCAGCACAGACGTATTTTCGTAAAATTTTACTATTTTTTAATGAAAGTTGTAAAAAAAATATTGTTTTTGTCGTTATTACAGAATTTAATGTGACAAGATGCCGATTTTTATAAATTTTCATGGGAGATGCTGTCGATTTTCTAAACTTTATGTGAGACGGCGTATTTTTTTATCGCTTATTGGATAAAAATGTCGTTTTTTGTATAATTTCAAGTGACATGATGTCAGTTTTTGTAAAATTTTAAGTGAAACAGAACATTTTTCCAACGAAATTGTGTTTTTTTATTCAAAATTATGTTACTTTGTGGTTAATTGCGTTTTTATTTTCCTCCGTTTGCATTTATATTGGAATTTTTTAAACTAAAATGCAGTTTTTATCGATATAATGACACAATTTCAGACGTTTACTTATAAAATAGGGTTCCGTATTCAAATTTTTGTTACTTTGGGGGGTCAACACATACGTCTTTTCGTAATTTTTGCGTGTTTCTATTCAAATTTATTTTCATTTGTCGCCAGCACAGACGTATTTTCGTAAAATTTTACTATTTTTCAATGAAAGTTGTGAAAAAAATATTGTTTTTGTCGTTTTTACAGAATTTAATGTGACAAGATGCCGATTTTTATAAATTTTCATGGGAGATGATGTCGATTTTCTAACATTTTAAACGAAATGCTTTGGAAATTGCATGTTTTTATTCAGATCTTACTAAAATTGCTGCAGAAATGGCTGTTTTTTATTCAAATCTTGCTAAAACTGCCACAAGTTAGAGAAAAAGTGTACAACATTTGCAAAATTATGCTTAGAAATAACTCTTACAACTGTTTTTACATCATTTTCTTTATTATAAAGCGTTTTGTAAGACGAAACGTGATAATTTTTAAGTGAAATGATGTGGGATGTCGTATTTTTTATCGCTTATTGGCTAAAAATGTCGTTTTTTGTATAATTTCAAGTAACGTGATGTCAGTTTTGTAAAATTGTAAGTGAAACAGAACATTTTTCAACGAAATTGTGTGATTTTTATTCAAAATTATGGGGGACAACCATTCTTATACAATAAAAACATTTATTTAATGCGTATGTCTTATTTTATATGGGCGAGGGCACTGTTGTAATTTATAAGAAGCTAAAACTCAGTCGAAAATAACATTTAAAATTTATTTATAATATGTATATGGAAGTATAATGTTAGAACAGCTAAGTGGTACAATGTTCAAACCTTTAAAACCAAGACTTTTTCATACTTAGTATTTCAGGAATATATTAAAATCAAATTTGTAACTCGTTTTTATATTTACGATCTGGCTTTACCTCTTATCCCCCATTTAATTTTTAAACTAGCAGGCTTCGGCATGACGTAATCAAGCCACAAAGGGCTCAGCGTAATTATAAAACTCAAGCACGAAAAAAATAATGTCTATTTATTTTTAAAAGCGACAAAAATCATACGAACTAGAGTGGTTTATTAACCAGGCAAGCTTATCCCACTAGATTTTGTGTCACAGGGATTTTAGCGCCAAGCCGTTGGCTGCGCTGACCGGTAACCGTGCATTCTGTCGTCTGTCAACCAAGCAAGACTAGAAACCGTTGGAGTACGTACTGCTCGATCCAGACGAACAATGCATGCTGATTTAAATCTTGGTGCATTCCATTACGATGCTAATTATAATTACAGTCTTCTAAACAATCCTGTTTAGGCACGTTATATAAAACTTTGGAATTCTATGCAACGGTTAAAAGCCCTACACAATCGCCGGCTAAATAGAAAGTCTGCCTGGAGCGATAACGTCTTTTGTAATTACGCATAGGTAGCAAACGGGATGGAAAAGAGAAAGCTGTAGAAAATCAATGGGACTGAGTGAGATAGCGTCACTCATATTAAATTAATTACAGCAAAACTAGTTACAAAGTCAATTTTTTAAAATTATTAACAAGTTTCTAAGGCCCTAGACGGCACAATTCCGTTCTTATATTTTATATATTCGAAAAAATAAGTTGTTTAAAATTCGAGCGGCGTGACTGTAGAGCTGCGAAATGGCGTTTCGTTCAAACCCTTTAAATCCCGTACCGCTCCGTGGTCTAGAGGCATCGATCGATGTGAGCCCAATGTGTATGCAAACGTAGAGGGTTCGATTCCCACTCGGGTCCGGCGCAAATAGCTTTTTTTAAATTTAAATATTTCCGCGAGTGAATGCAAGAGAGAGACAGCAGCTTCAAAGAGCGAGATAGGTCCACCAGTTTGAATTTCAAATATTTCCGCGAAAATTCAAAATTAAAAACGACTACAGCGAGAGGTGCGCGCGCAGAAAACCAAGGTGGCTGCTGACACCCGGGAAGTTTAAAATTCAAATAATGGAACTTAGAAAAAAAATCGGAAAAAATTCAAATTTCAAATATTCCCGCCAGAAATCCAAGATGGCCGCCGAAGTCCGACGCGTAATTCCAGAAGCAAATTAAAAAATCTAATGCGTAATTTAATCAGTAGCACATATGTAAATTACATATCAAACTTCATATGTGATTAATTAGATCAAACCGCGAAATTAATTAGATCAAACCGCGAAATTAATTAGATCAAACCGCGAAATCCGCGAATTAAACCGCGAATTAAGGGGGCGTGGCTTAATCGAATTAAAAGGAGTGGGGGATTTCTCGCCCTCTTCTACTAGAAAGTTTGCGTAAAGTAACCCGTCGTGTCGTCAAATGGTGTCAACTATATTTCGCTAACAATCGCCAGCATTTTGATCATTTCATGTGATTATCAGGATTATGTTTTGTTTTTAAATAAATGTTGTTTGTTTTTGTTTGGATCCATGTAAGCCTACTTGATTAAAATGTAAAAACAATTAATTTTACTGGTATTTTTTATTCAATCATACGTTATCTTACATCGTTGAAAAGAGAATAAAAAATTCTATTCAGTAACCTAAAAATCAAATATTGCTCCCATATAACTTAAGGAAGTTGATACGAGTACCTCAAAAGCAGCCATCTTGAATTTTTGTTCGACACCAATTTTAAATTGATCTCATCGAAAACAGCAACTTTTATATAAAACTTTTTATTTGATTTTTAGGTTACTGAATAGAATTTCTATTCTCTTTTCAACGATGTAAGATAACGTATGATTGAATAAAAAATACCAGTAAAATTAATTGTTTTTACATTTTAATCAAGTAAGCTTACATGGATCAAAACAAAATTAGTTGAAATTTATTTTAGAAAACCTTTGTATGTAATTCCTATAATACTAGCTATGATGAAAAACAATAAGAAAGTTTGCGTAAAGTAACCCGTCGTGTCGTCAAATGGTGTCAACTATGTTTCGCTAACAATCGCCAGCATTTTGATTATTTCATGTGATTATCAGGATTATGTTTTGTTTTTAAATAAATGTTGTTTGTTTTTGTTTTGATCCATGTAAGCCTACTTGATTAAAATGTAAAAACAATTAATTTTACTGGTATTTTTTATTCAATCATACGTTATCTTACATCGTTGAAAAGATAATGAAAAATTCTATTCAGTAACCTAAAAATCAAATATGGCGCCCATATAACTTAAAGAAGTTGATACGAGTACCTCAAAAGCAGCCATCTTGAATTTTTGTTCGACACCAATTTTAAATTGCTCTCATCGAAAACAGCGACTTTTATATAAAACTTTTTTTCGTGTCTCTTATACTTACAAAGATATTTGACATCCAAGAAAATGACAGTTTTTAGTTTTTTTTTAAATAACTTAACTGGTTCGACATTGCCAATTTAACCAAATCTCCATCTTCAATGATAAAAAAGTTACCTATGCAATCCCATTCGATCTAGGACACCCTGTATATATACACTTACTGGCTACATTCATATATGGTAAGAAAATCGTTTTAATTTAATTTTTATTTGTGTGGAGCCAGTAACTTTTACAAGCGAAACGCAAGAGGGCTTTAAGCCCAATAAGTCGAAAGTTCTTAGCCGCGACGAAGTTTTGAGGTGCATTCGTACTTCACCGGACGAGAAGTATTTACTTGCAAAGGTTAGCATTATTGATCCATTTGTTGCCTTTTAATTGTAAAATTACATTGCAGACTATACTTATGGGTATTGCTGGCGGTTGTCGCATTGGAGAACTGGTCAAAATGAAAATTGACGACGTGGACGTCGTTTTGTTAATTTAGTTGTAATGTACTTATGTTAATTTTTTGATAAATTATTGATTTATTTTGGTTGACATTTATTTGACATTTTTAAAGCGCTAGCGCAATAAAAATTTTAAATCACTAGCGGAATACAAATTTTAAATGACTGTTTATAAAACACCAACTTTCATGGGTAGGCCAGAAACCAACTGATTTACAGTTATCAATTGAAAAAAAAATTGCAATAATACTAGCTCTTTTTTAAATCTCATAGGTACTTAGAATATGTTCAGGAAATTTATTGACAAATATAAATGTGTAATAACATTAGTTAAGCCAATTACGTATTTTTTTGTAGAAAAAGTAGGTAATATGATGGACATTTTACTTACCATGTTGATTAGGGTGACCACCTTTTGGAAAAGCTAACTCGGGACATTTGACACCTATTTATTTATATTGACCATAGCTACTAACGAATAGAAAAAAATCTGGTGTGATACACGCACACAACTTCCTTTTACAGTGATCTTATAATTAGCCAAAAATTTCATTTTAAATTTTTAAGCATTATTTGTCAAACATTTTCAAAAATTACAATTGCTAAAGAAACCCTACAAAATGGAGCGTTAGTTCAAGAGACAAATTTTCTCTAAACTTTTAAGCTGAATTCAAAAATTAATAATATACCGGATGTTCTATTTAAAATAGGAGTTCATAAAAAATAGGAAAAAAACAAACGAAACTTTTTTTGGAGGTAATCAACTGGAAAATCACCTATCTTTCATCAATATAAATTAAAAATGTAATAAACATGTAAAATTTGAAAAAAAATCGTTTTAAGAGTTGTTTTTGAAAAATTTTCTTCAGAAGCTTGCTGTCGCATCTAGATAGTACACAAAACTTATTTATGAAGTTTCAACGCCATACCTCTTTTCGTTTTTGAGATATTCTGTTCACAGACAGACAGACACACATACACCGACAGAATGACAGACCAATGAACAAAAATATGTATTTTGGGTTCAGGGGACTTTAAATCTGTGGAAAACTCAATTTAGAATTTTTGGGGTGAACCCAATACTTCCTTTCGTAAGAGGAAGTAAAAATCTTAAAATCTTGGACAATGTGCAGCTAAGAGTTTACCATTTTCGAGAGATAGTATTTTAAAGACGGAGTTCTGTTTTCCAAAATTTACGGCTGCATTATCTGCAGACAATGCTGATATTCTATTACTTGGAAGATTGTGCTTTTTCAAAGAGCTAAAAAATTTTGTCAGCTATTGCTTTTGCTGACGAAATGAAGTCGTAATACATGAAATAAAGGGGGGAAATAAATTTACCCTCTATCGGGAAATGTTATGTCCCGGGCGATACCAACTCGGGACCGGAACATTGGTCATCAAACACGGGACTGTCCCGGGTAAATCGGGACGGGTGGTCGCCCTAATGTTGATTCACACACCACTTATAAGAACAAGACACCAAGCCAAATAAACAATATACTAAGACAAAATTACAAAAGCGACTGAACACCAAGAACTTTAAGCAATAATGTTGCTGATATCAGGTTGTTTTACAAGTGGGGTTGATTACCTGAGTTTTTGGAATAGGAATTGGACACTTAAATACGTATACAAATTATCCATCATAACAATAAAACATAATATTTCCTTTATATTTGGGATATTCCAAAAGCAGATAAGTACTTAATTGTCCCTATTTTCAGAAAATTGTAGGTTTGTCTAAATATAGTGCTTTTAGAGATCAGCAAATTCCAGGAATTTAGTTTTTAGAAACTGTCCCAGTGACATTTCCACTAACTGGATTTATAGCATTGTAACAATAATTAGCATTTAACACTGAACAGAAAAAAGAAGACACTATTCAATTCAGCAGTATCGGTGTATCCAATATGTAGGAAGAAAGTGGCCTGGAGGCTATCCAATCTGTAACGTGCTTTTAAAACTTTCTTTAGTGCAACAAAAGTTATTAGATTCGTCGTATATTTTAAATGCGGCATATGCCGCGGGTTTCAGCTAGTTTGTCTTATAATTGGCTACTGCTGTTGGACGATATATTAAATTGCTCTACAAGCCTTGCAGGCCTTGGGCATAGGTACATTACAATTAAGTATTTAAACGATTTACTTTTGTCTTAAGATGTATTACAACACATAGTCTCACTTTCCTACTAATAACTTCATTTACAGTTTTTCTGTCTTCTTTTACTGTTCTTGTCCTTTTATCTTTATATTTATCTTCCGTAAATCCCCCTGGACGCTGTTCATCCGCCTCTTCCGTGGTCTCCCCTTTTTCTATTTCCCGATTGGTTTTCTGTACAGCACCATTTTAGTCATTCTGTGGTTCTACAATCTTTATGCCTGCCCCAATTATCTAACACCGTGGATTTTTACCGCTGTTGTTATTTCTGGCTCTTTGTATAGTGTTTCTATTTCTTTATTTTTCCTTCTCCAGCCGTCTTTCGTATGTACTCCTCCGTATATTGTTCTTAATATTTTTCTTCCCCATCGTTCTAATCTCTTCTCCGTCTTTTTCAAAACCCAGGTTTCACACGCGTATATAGTTGTGACTCTAATTACCGTTCTATATATTCTTTCCGGTGTTCTCCGTGACACAAATTTCGACTTCATTAGCGATACCAAGATCACACACTTCCGGTTTCCTTTTATTGTTCTTGTTTTTATTTCCTGTCCTTGGGCATTTTCACTTATCTTCACTTCCAGATATATAAAATCTGGCACCTTTTTGAAAGTGTATGTTTGTTCTTCTGTTTGTACCTGTAGACAATTTTCTATGCTATGCTGAGTAGCCTCCATTATCATATTTTCTTTCTTTGCTTCCTTTACAATTCTTCTTAGATTTTTTCTAGTCTTTTTTGTGTTTGCTAGTATTGTTAAGTAATCAGCATATAAAATATTTAATACTGTTTCTTCAATCTTTATCTTGCTCTTTCAAATTATTACTTCTAGGACCAGGTTAAATAGCGTCGTTGACATCGGATCTCTCTGTCTTAGTCCTCGTTCCACTTCAAAATAATTAGACTTTCTTCCTTTCCATATTATTTCGTTTTTCGTTTATACAGTGTAATTTTCACTAGGTTTATCAATGTACTGGGTATCTTTAACTCCTCCAAAGCGTTATATATTTGATTCCTATTTAATATTCGATCATAGACTTACCTAAAGTCCACAAAAACTACATAAAGCGCAGTTTTGTAATCATAATAATTCGCTTGCATTTCTTTTAATGAGAATATTTGGTCTATTACTGATCGATTGCTCCTAAATCTCGCTTGATATTCTCCAACTACCTTTTCCAAATAATATTGAGCTTAGCTCGTAAATTTGCGTTAGTAGATACCTTGTGAGCTGTATTCGGCAGTGCAATGCCCCTATACTTCTCGCATAGTTGGTTGTCCCCTTCCTTATGTATTGGGCGTATTCCTGCTTTTGTGCAATCTTTCTTTCTCCCATATCTTTTTAATTAGTACCTACATAAATCCGTTCATGTTACACCTCTCCGCCTGCTTTTACCATTTCTGTCGTTATTGTTGTTATTCCTGGATTCTAGTTATTTTTTAAGTTTCTGATTATATTCACCGTCTCCTTCCTTGGTTGGGGCTTCTACTTCCATTTCGTTCTGATCTTGCTCCAATTCTTCCGTCCTGACTTGCTCTTGTTCTTTATTATAGCTTTTTTTTAACTTTTGTCTTTTCGCTTAGCGTTTCTCCTTCTTCACTCTTTATGTATACGGTCTGTGTCTGGTGCCCCTTACCTATTTTGTTGACTTCTCGATAAAATGGCCTGATTTCTTTGTTGGAATTACTCTTCAATTTCCTTTAATTTATTCTCAATTTTTTTTCTTCTCTCTACATATTTTCTTCATTTGTCGTCTTGCATCTCGATATTTTTCTTTGTTTTTATTTTCATTTGTTAGAATGTTTTGTCAAGCCTTCCTAACTTTTTCTGCTATGCTTTCACATTATTCATCGTACCAATCTTTTTTCTTCTTGCCGTATTGCTTATAACTGCTTCATTTGCTTTTACTATTGTTGTTTTCATATTTTCCCATATATCATCTATCTTGGTATTTTGTGTGTATGCAGTTATGCCATTCTGTAGTTTTTCTCTGTATTTGGTATTTGTGTCCGCATTTATTAGTATCATGGAATTCAATTTTGTCTCATATTTCTTAATTATTTGTTTCCCGCTCCTTCTATTCAGTTCTCCTTTGCTCCTGGTCCTGACCAACTAGTGGTCTGTAGTACATTCTGCTCCTCTTTTAGTTTGTATTCGCGTGTCTGTCTTTTTGTTCATCAGTAAATGGTCTATTTGATTTGTTGTTTTTTCGCCCCTATGTATATCCTTCCGCCTTTGTTGGGGGCTACGTACGAACATATGTCTTTCCATTGCGAAACATATTAATCTAAGACCATTATCGTTTGTAGTCTCGTGTTTGCTATGTTTTCCCGCTGTACCTTCATATATATCCTCTTTTGCTAATATTTCTTTTTTCTCCTTTTATTGATGTAGGGCAGAATGCCACTACTCTTTCCATTAACCCTTTCTGTAGCAGGGAACCTGTTTCTAGCATACTATTTTTCCCCCACTTTTGAAAAAGGTCACACCCCCAATATCAACAATTTCCGTCCCCAGTTGTTTAGTTTCCTGTATTGCAAGTATATCCAGCTTATATCTTTCCATTTATTTTATTAATTTCTTCAGTTTACCCGCCGTAAAGGTCCCCTTGTTGGACAATAAAGATTATTATTATTATTAATGTAGTGATAGGTCGGAATATTACATAGTATCGGGATATTGCTTTGAGAATCGACATATATGCAAATAAAAAAATGAAATCAATGTAATTATTACGTCGTCATCATGAACTGTAATTTATTTGCCAGTATTTTACATTTTTATTTATTCTTTTTTATACAACAGAGCGGTAGAATGGTTTTCCCATTTTAAATTCAAGAAAACAGTATCTATTCTAATGTAAAAGACTATTTACTATTCAATAATATAATTTCCATTCGATAGTAGTTGTTGCGTAGCTGTATCTATTTTTCAACGAAATCAAAATATTTACATTTCTGTTCAATGTAACTTTTTAAAAGAAAGCCCGTGGAAATGGATTTACATATAGAAGAAGCTCCTGACTAGCAAAAGTTTTGGATAAATGGAATTAGACGTTCTTACTGCGGTGCTTGAGCAAATACATTTTCATCTGAAATCAATATGTGCTACATTAGCTGGATAAAACTTTGCTGGGAAATACTTAGTTCTTTTATATGTCGATTGTTATCCTTCAATATCTATTTAGTTCTCTGGCAAAGAATTTATTTCTTGCCGTCTTTTCACTCTTACTTGATAATGGTTTACATGCCTTTGTTTTAAAATATCAAGATTGATAATATGCTAATATTCAGCTATTGCTGACTAGGAAAGTCCTGATTCTCATATGCTGAAATATAATGTGGAATATTGCATACGACACATTCAGTATATTCAAGAATGGCAGAGGAAACGTTTTTATGCTACACCATTATTGGACTTAAATTAAGGACTACTTCAGACAACAGTTTCAACTGAAATTACAGAGCGTGCATTTTAGAATGGTCCAACTTTAGGAAAAATAACGTTTTCGTACTACTAATAATTTCTAAAATATTTGTCATGTTTCTTTTGGTAGTCCTGTCAGATCGGTAAGGTGTATGCTTAAAAACAGTTGTTACGGAATGCCTGCCCATGTAAGATGTAGGAAAGCTAAAATGTGAGTTCTCGTCTCGACCTTTTCAACTCTGGGAACGCCGAGCTGTACTTCTACAAGTTTAAATCCTCTTTAGATTTATTGAACTCTGTGTTTGACAATTTCCGTATTTTAAGCCTATGCCTTGCACAGAACAGGAAATCAGTACAATCTTGTTGATATTGCTGTTCTGTGCAGTTTTCATTATTAACTGAACGAATACGTTACAATATGTATTTTTAGATGTAAGTTACATTATTATATTGACATAAGGAACAATAGTTCAAAACCAGAATTGTGGCTGTTCAAAAATGTGAATTCGAAACCATCCCACACTTACTTCGTGCCAGTTTTTGATGTTAGCCTGATTAGTTTGGTGTTAACTGCAACGTTTCCACAACATCGTCTCGGAATATCCTTATACTATATATGAAAAAAATCATTACAAACTGAATGGCGGCATATATTTGTACCTGGAAGCATAATGTCACCGTGTATCTTCCCGCGGCATAGAAAGTACAACTCTTTGCACTTTTCTGTTTTTATTCTGTCATAGTATATATGGCCTTTTCTCCCTGCTCCTGGCACTGACTGTTTTACTGAGGTTTGGCGGTTTTGTAAAAAGAATATTAAATATTTTCCCCGACAGCGTTATGAATAAATTTTTACATTTATGTCACGCCCTTTCCATGTAAAAATAAATACGGTGATCTACAAAAATATATTTCTCTGAATCGAATCTTGTTAGGAAACAACCAGAAAGAAGGGAGTTCTAAAACGAATTGCAGCCATGTTTCATGGCAATTGATGCGCCGTTCTCTCAGGTCTTGTATTTATAGCTACTTCGATAAAGCCACTGAATAGTGATAAGTACGATTTCTCTAACTGCTTTTACGTTTTCTTATTTTGCTTGAATAAATTTATCTCTGTCTCGTAAAACTTGAAAAATTAGCGTTCTCACTTTCTTAATATTCTATTTTACATTTTATGCACAGCGGAATACATTTATAACGTAGCTGGATAACACCGGATAAGATACTCCTAGCGTTTTACAGGAAATGTGTTTAATCATACCAAACGGATAGCATCTACGAACGCAAAGCCGTAAAGAAGGCAGATGCCAATGTGCAACCGGGAGATCCTGTCTCTCAAAAGCATTTCAAGTAATGAAATGTACACTACATTTTGCATTACGATTTAAATGTAAGAGCGAAGATAACTAAGTGAATCTCGGAATACGCTGCGTCCGGACATTTTCGAAGAAAATATTTCAGACTTCATCCACAACGATGCGAACGCGAAGTCACCATAAACTATGACCATTTAAGTTCCTACAGCAGATAATTTACTTATCCAATTTGCATTGATATTATTGATTAAACGGTTTTTGCATACTTTTCCTTATTAACGTTACCAATTGTAGTAATTATGCCTGGCCGAAATTTTGTAAATTTGAAACATTTTTTACTTTCTGAAGGCGCTAACGTTAACATAATTACTGTTTGATTGATACTATTACAACAAGGAATTCTATCCACAAACATTCACCAAAAAAGGACATCAGTGCAACCGTGAGAGGCGCACCCGCTTCTTGAAAATATGTTAGACTTATAATTTACCTATAACTCCTCACAGAAGCCATATGTATATTTACAAGTTTTATTTACTTTGATATATAGACTACGTTCATACCAAAACAAGCAGTTGGAAACTATCTCGTAATCAAGGTTAAATGTACTTCTATTGCCGCACTTCACACACATTTAACACTTCGTTCGTATTTGATGTTTTATTCACTTTACTAGATTATACCAGTTCTAAAGGTTATTATTGTCTCTTCAAGCGACGGACAAGTTACTATATAGTTCTATTATCGAGTAACTGTAGCACTTCGATATTTTTATGCCCAGGGAGTTTAATTCTATTACTCGTCGTTGCTACCTTTGAGTCTCAATGGATGTCTTCTTCATTTCCGATGTGTTATGCGCATTAACTATGCTGCGAAGTATTTCATTTTATTTATTGTTTGTTTTCTTTGCGTAATCCCAGAGCTAACACAATAGATTCACGCTTGTTTTACATTTTGTAGTGTATTGTGTAATGATAGCTCGCAATGTCTTCCAAGTAGCCCCCACATTTCTTGAATTTGGTTCTAAGTGGCTGTCGTATTTTATGGTTCAATTTTTCTACTTAAGCTTAGCATCCAGTCCCTAGATATAGACTTCACTGTTTGCATTAGAATTGCTTTCTGGTTGATTAGTGTTTTCTTGTTCCTGAAGTTAAAAAAGTAGAGTTCGGTTTGTAAAAAAGTAGAGTTCGGTTTGTTTAGATTATTGCACCATTTATTCATCTATTTGGTGACTTTGTTGACTGCTTGTACATTGTCACTAGTAGCTAGTAATGCAATGTTGCTAGCAAATGTGGTCTTTATCACTCCGCATTACATCTTGAAATATCGGTGGGGTGTACGGCAAATACCAGGTCCATTCTAGAACCTTGCCTTGTGGTACACTTGCAGAAATACTATTTAATTCTGAAAATCTAAGGAGTGTGGATCTTTATCACATCACGGTTCAATTGCTTCTAGAATGTATTCTTTACTTTCTATGAAGGAATTATTTTTCTTGTACGAACAAAAGCGTTGCTACAAATAGTGAGAGCTTTTTCAGGTCGAACATAAGAATATACACCAACAATTGGGTTCCTTAGTGGCAATTGTGATTAGCTATGTTACCTAATGTTTTTGCATTGTGCATAATTTTCATATTTTTGGCATGAAAAACTATATACTAACGAATAGACAGTTGATATGCCTAAATATGTATAATATAAATATATGAACCAAGTGCGGTATATATTGATTCTGAAAGAAAGATTTTCAAGGTAGTTCTTATTTGTTCTAAACTTTAAAGCATCAGTAATTCTTATTATAGCTATTTAATGAGCACACGTTACAGTATAAAGTGCTGTTCTACATCAACTATAAAGATTTAATTTAATTGAGTACAGGGATGTCTATTGCACAGTAGAAGTAGTTTTAATTGCAGTGCAGTCGGAACAACCACGATGTGTACCATTCAAACTTCGAGCTCGTGGTCGTTCAAAACTGGAAGCTAATGTTGACACGGTATTTCATTTTAAACCATAATATAAAGACGCTACACATTAAACGATGGGTAATTATTTTCCATGCGCGATATATTTGTTCTATACAAAATTGTAGTTGTAGGATATTTTAGGAAACGCATAATTAACAAATTAACTATTTAATTTTCGATAAACATAGGACATACTCCATCAAAATAATAATAGTTACGCCCGATAAAAATAATAGACGCTCACTCGAAAAAAGTAAATGCATGGTAAAGAGAGTATATGCTCGATAATAGTTATTTATTGTATAAGGGTTTTAGATGGTGTTTTATCCACGTAAGAATGTTTAAACGCGAGAACGCAGTTCGAGCGTTTAATTTTTTTAAGTGGATAAAACGCAACTAAAACACGAATGCAATACAACGTTTTATCCAACAACTCAATAAATATCTCAAAAACATACGTTTTGTGTTGACAGCCATGAAAAGTCATAGTGACAATGTGGAAAGTACCGAAAGATCAAATGTTATACGTTTGGCAGTACTGAAGTGTATTGTCAGTCTATGTCAAATTCGAGAGGTTAATAGATTAAGTTTTGTTTGTTATTTGACACAGATTGACGCAAAACTTAACCTACAAATTTCGAATTTGACATAGCTCGACAGTGCTACCAACAATGCAGTAGTAAGTGACATGGTTTTATCCCACTAGTGGAATAAAGTAATTTCATTATTCCAATAGTGGATAAAGTGGTACTTTAGACGGTTCATAAGTGTGGATAAAACTTCAATTATAAGGTGATTGTGGATAAAAAGAATAAATCCACGATTAGAAAAAAGAGCTTTATTCGGAACTTCCCTCAGAAATGGCAGTTTTGAAACTAACAATTTTAAAAATAGCAAAGAAACAAAGAAATTAATTTTTTAAGGTATCCACCTTATATTACTATGTATTATTTAGTTGATTTGGTTGTTTTAAATAAAATAAATGAGTTTATGTTCTCAAATGGGCTTATCTCATACGGGTTGGGTCTCTACATCTAGGCATTATTTTGATTAGTACCGAGTTACAGGAAATGCATTTGCATCAAATCAATTATCGTGGTGTTATTTTATATAATTTAAAAGTTAACTCTTTGTGTAATGGCGATTTAACTTAACGGGATAGCTATCATACAGGATATTATTTAACTAAAGAGAACATTGAGTTAAATATAGTGTTGCAACCTCACACATCGCAAAGCAAGTCCCTTATACTCGACAATTATCTGTGATTACGTAATTAAAGCGTTGTCTTGGTGATAACAAATGCCGTAAGTAAATACACGTCACAAAACAAAACACCTCCAAAGGACGCATCCGCCTGAAGTGCTTATAATGTAAAATTGACGCCACCAAGAAAGACGCCACCAAGAAATTCGCTAAATTCGATCTTATAGGGTGAAGTTTTCTGACCTTTTTGTTGCCTTTGGAACGGAAGTAGGGCCCAACGCGAGTTCCTAGCGAGTCTCACGATTCTTGGCCCCCTCTTTGTTTGTTGGCCAGCCTCTAAACGCCGCCGCAGAACGATTTCTATAGCTCGACCTCTACAGCACACCGACTGGGCATGCAATCAATTTTTAAACTCACATAATTGGGAAAAGGGTATTTATTCACATTTTTACAATTATTTATTGGGGAATCCAATAATATCACCATTCAGCTTGGCTTCTTCTCCCGAATTGTTTTTATTCGATACTACATTGTTTACACTGTTTCCAAGCCTACTCTGATTACATTTTGTTTAAATCAAGGCTAACACTATTTTAAATCCAGTTTTACAAATTATTATACCAACCATGCTATTTTATACAATTTACAAAATGTAACTAGCACATTTTCTGGAATATTGTATAAAAATAATTTGATCTGCATGAAATATTTTTAATTGCTATAATAATCATACAGGCGTAAAATGTGTGTATAGCAATGTATTGGGTCCAAAATATGCCCATTTCGTCAAGGGACTGAACTATATGCAAAATATTACTTTTATTTAACTAATAGTTCTTGAATTAAAGCAAAAACAGAAACACTTAATTTTTTTAAGGTGCTCGCCCTTTATACCGATTTGGCCACAATTATATATAACAGCAATGAGATAACATGAACAAGAACATACACATATTGCTTGAGTAAGGGCCGGTTCTACAATGCAAGTATATACCTAGAATAAGCTATTCTGAGGTATAATTGTCATAGTTTTCTTTGTTACAACAATCGTTTCTAGGGTATTTATTCCCCGAATAACTTTTTCCTTGGATTGTAGAACCGGCCCTAAGAAAGAGATAAACATAGTAGCAGATATACGAGTAGGCTTGACGCTTACTTTGATTATGACATATGTCAACTAATTGTGCCTACTAAAAGAATTTTGTATATAGTCATCTCTTTCTTACTCAAGAATTCTATTTTGTTGTTCATGTTATCTTATTGCTGTTATACCGGGTGTCCATTCTCAAAGTCGACATAGGCAATTAACATTAGTTTAGTCACTCGTTCTTCATTGAAATAATTTATTTTTCTGTAGATAATTTTAATAGACGTTGACAGAAAATACCTGATTTACGTTAAATAAGTACCAATTTTTTTGACAAATGCTATTGAACTGGAAAAGCAAGGCATGGTATATTTAAAATTCCCAAGTTTTAAATTATTATTTTAAATAAAAATCGCATCTTGAATATTATTATTGGTATCATTTGATGCGTAATAATTTTATTTTGCCATTGATACCATTACCTTCCCTGTATGTTGAATTGGCGAGCAGGAATCGCCAAAACGTTCAATACAATGTTAATCGCCTATGTTCGACTTTGAGAACGGACACCCGGTATACAGTGCTTTCGTAAAGTAGTGGATAAATTCGTTAAAAATTCAAGGAATAACTCTTGGAAAAAACTCTCGGACCCGTCGATTTTTATTTTTATTTGAAATTAAAATGCATACATATACTTAGGTATGGCGTTATCGATGTTTTTTTTTAATGGAAACACCCTTTTTTTATTAAGGAATCTGAAAGAACGCATCTTTTTACTTACGCTAAGGTAATTTTTGGGTATAGGTCACATTACCAAAATTAAGAAAAAAAAAATAATTTTGCAAAATACTGAATTTGATTTTAAGAAGTATGATTTTACGCTTTTATGAATGACAGCAATCAACAAAAACATATCGGTCGTCTTAGTTACTGTCAGGCAGACAACAGTGCACAATTTGTACATTTAATTTAGTTGTTTTAGAAATTACTATTGCAACTAAATTTAGTATTTTGCAATTTTAATTTTTTTTCTTAATTTTTGATCATCTTATTTCTACTCAAAAATCAGCTTAACGTAAGTAAAAAGATGCGTTCTTTCAAATTCCGTAATAAAAAAAGAAGGGTTGCCATTAAAACAAAACATCGATAACGCATACCTCATACACGGGACACTCTGTATGTATGCATTCTATTTCAAAAAATGCTCAAATAAAAATATAGATCGACTGGTCCGAGCGTTTTTTTCGAAAGTTATTCCTTGAACTTTTAACGAATTTATCCACTACTTTACGAAAGCACTGTATATTATGGCCCCATCCGTATATTTGACCGGGAGTACATTCGGTTTCGTGCCCGGTAGACATCTAATCCGCAGGCAAAATATCATCTTCCTCCCGCAAGAGTTTTGAGCTATACCGCTAACAGGCGGACGAATTGATAGACAAAGCGACAGGTGAAGAAATCTTGCAAGGTGAGTTTTTCACTATTACAATACTTCCTTCGCCTTGGCGAGGGAAATAAAAAAGTAAAAGTTTTTATAAAGTAACTGCTCGATAAAGAAGATAAATGGTTACTTAATATAAGAAATGCAAATACCAAAAAAAAAGTGAATAGATGATAAAAATAATAAATAAGCGCTAGATAAACATATATTCATGTAACTAAAAAATGCTCAATTCATATTACTAATAGATACTAAGTGCAACTATGCGAAATCGATTAGAAAGCGACACTAATACCTCGTAGTAGTAATAGGTCGTAGGACGAGTTGTATTTTCATGTATAGGGATTATAACGAAATGATATTCTTAAAAAATTATAGATTATTAGGCACTCTACGAATTATATTTAGGAGAGAATATGATGATTTAAAACATATAGAAGAGAGAGCATAATACTATTTTATTACTGAGTATCAGTGCTAATGATAAATGTTTGTCCGAGATACACTTTTTGTAGCTTTTTATGCATAAAACGCACTACCTAACCTCGAAAAATCAGCTGGCATTTTTAAATTAGTTCATTTGACACGTGAAACAAATCCAAGTTAGCTCGTACCAAATCGAAAATCGCGAGTTGCTATATTGTCAGTATGGTAGAAGGTCTATTGGCCAATGTCCTAAATTTAAGGGATGATGATTGCCTCAAAATTTAACGAATTGTATTGTCAAGGTAATTGATTTGTCTTGTTTAGCCCCAATGATACGCGGTTGGTCTATAAGTCAGGGTCCACATTTGGTAGAATATTGGCAGTTTTTAAAAATAACAGTGGTTTTCGTCTTTTATAACTCGATTAAATGGGTGGAGAGCATTTTTGGTACTGGGTATAAGATCTAAAATAGTAGCGATGCTTGTTAAAACGGCTTCACTTTTTAGCGAATAGCAGAATATCTATGTCATCGATCATTTTGTGTACTTCTGATTAGGGCGTTTAAAGTGTTCTGCTTTCATTTGCACATTTTTCTTCATGTATGCCAAGCACATCACCATTAATGTCTCTTTTCCGAACTCTTTTAGAAGCATTCCGAATGACAAATAAGCGTCACAAACTATCGATGTTGGGTATACTATTAATTCCCCAAACAGCTTTTCGATTCCTAATTTTAAGGCCGTAAACAAAAATTTAATTTTTAGATCGCTTATTACAACAGATACCTAATTCAAATCGATGAAATTGCATAGTTTCATCCGAGGCAGCTACCGGAAAGCCCTGCGAAATGTGCTTGTAAGTTGAATCTGCATGAATATCCTTCATGTTGTATCGTTTTGTCTGATGTTAGTAAATGCCTTCTTTTCAATTTCAGGGATTCCAGAATGCTTGATAAAAAACATGTTCCAATTAAACAAATCTTATGGAATGTGGGCTAAACTTTTATTTCTTAATTAAGCGAAATAATTTTTAAGTTGTGTCATATCTGGCAGTTTTTAATTTCTTCTCAGCCAAAATTTCCATTACTTTTTTAGAATTCCATCGAACTCAAAAAGATCTTCCATTTAAATTTTTAAGGCTATGTTAATAGTAGTTTTAGATTTGTGGGTACATATTTTGTCACGTGTGTGGAAGCACCTGCATTATGTGCAATTGTTTTTCTATATATTTAACTATATTACAGCGACAAATATTACTAATATAACCGCCTTTATCTACATTCCAATGACAAAAGCTTCCCATACTCCTTCAGATTTCACCTGTTCGTCAGCAGATTCTGTATGACCAACACATTCTCCTTTTTTCATTATTTGCTAGTTTTCTTGCGTCACCATCTAAAGGTTGCTGTCATATTTTCTACCACTTCTTTCGAATTCGTTTCACATTTCGCTTTCATAGATATTTGTTTCTGTTGTTTACCACTCACAGAACTTTTACACTCACTTTCACTGTTTCCATTGTTATTAACATATTTTGGTTACACTTGTGACTTTAACGAATATTCTGCAAATAAGTTCGATGATAAGCACGTATGATGTAAATATTTGAGGTTATGCGACGGCGCTGCGTCGAAAAAGCGCGCAGTCGCAAAATGTATCGAGAATGTATTATATTTATCAAAATAGAGCGAAATGTATCGAACGTTTATTATTTATACTGTGCGTAACTCAGAGTAATTTATGGAGCATTTTTCCTCTCCTCCTCCAGACGCTTTTGCCAATTGTACCAATAATAATATAACAATCAATTTTGCAAAACGAAATAAAAACAATTCTTAAAAATAGGATTTACTGTGAGTGGTCGTCTAAAAAATAGTGTTCATAACTCGCCCGAAAGTGCAAATATCTGTGCTCGTGTTTTAGATCCACTCGGGCTTCGCTTCGCTACGCCCTCGTTTGTTTAATCAACACTCGCACGATATTTGATACTTTCGACGCTTGTAATGAAAATAACTATTGAATATCGATCATTGCATTTCTCTGACTGCAATATTTTATATAACATTTCAAATATTATATTGTGGAAAAAACTTATAAATATTGAACAGTTTATTCCTATCGATACAATAACCAAAAGTATGATGAAGACGACACAAAGCAAATCGTTAAAAAACATTGAAACTGCCTGTTTAACTTAAACTGGGTAAATTTATACTTCATTAACCATAGCATACTTATTTTTGACTGTGGAAGTGTCTCGGTCATGGGTCATAACGTATTCGGTGTTAAAATTCATTAACTAATTTAGCCGTTCCAGAGGGCTATAAAATCAGTTTACTGGTAAAGACTTGTTTACGCTTCATTAAATATACAGCTTTGAACAACTGACTCAAACAATCCAAAAGGGAAGTCATTAGAAAACACTGAATCCCAGCTAATCTATCAACAGGCGGTAATTGAAATAAGGATTTTAAATGATGTAAAGGCCGGATATGGATAGCAGTAGAATACGCCTTTCGACGGCTGATTTAAGATAACCTTAAATGTTCCGATCAATAAAACAACAAATTTGACACTAGAGGCAGGCAGTGGCGAATGACATTCAGGAGAGCAAGAGGCTTTATGCTGCTTGTTACAGTAATCAGCATCATAAACGAGTTCACTGAATTTTCTAAAGGGGTTTTATTAGCCCACTATTCCGAATTTATTGCTACAGCCTTCCTGCTAATGACTTTTCGATACACTCTTGCAGGAAATTGGCAGATCTAAAATTGTTCATGTTGCCTGCTACATGTTTATGGCATGGAAATGAAGCAGTTTATTGATATTCAAATGTGCAACTAAAAATTTCTAATATTTCTGAAATTGTTCTTCGAGATATATTTATTTATCTGCTGTGATCTTTTGTAAAGTTGAACTATATATCCACAACAATAGAACCTATAAATTACTAGGAATGAAATGCCTTACAGTATAGCGGCCATATGACACAGTTATATGTGACAAATGTACGATTTTCACCTTTTGCGTTCTCAAAAAGAATGCATAAAATTTGCAAAACACACTGCTTTTGCAAAAGGAATTCGCGGCAGTTCTAGCCTGAATAACAACAACCAAACAGATAAATATCAACGTAGAATTTACATTGTAAGAACCCACCCAAGATTGCCACACAGCAATAACTCCAATGAAGTATTGTATGGCGCCTTGCGCAACTCCTGCGGTATAAAAATGTAACAACCACTTATCATTCTTATACCGTTTCGGCCTTCTCTTAGCGCTTTTATAAAATTACGGATTTCCATTAAACACGCTTCTGGCAAACTTAAGTGTATACTACAGCGGAAGCCGTATTATGTACAGGCAAGTTGTGAAAGTCAATGCGGCAGAACGAATGTGATATAGCAATGTCAAATAGTACTTGCTATCAATAGGCTTCATGGTCATAATCTCCAAATTTGATCAGATTGTCAGCCAGTAAAAGGTCTCCACATTTTTCTATAGTTCTAGAAAGAACTACAAATTCGATTCTATTAATAGAAGCTATGCAACTTAGTAGTATCAAAACATTTTGAGGGGTGCATTTTATTTATTTCTGTGTATTCTGTACTTTACAAACTTAATAACAAAAATTCAAAAAATTTGAAATTCAGCAATAAATCCAAATTTAAGCTTCGACGAAATCTTATATATATAGCTATTACTACTTCATTACTTTCACGTACGGATCCGTGTCAAAAGTGGTTAATCCGACAGAAACTTTGAGGCTCAGAGAAATGAATTAACAAAGATAAACTGACGAAACGAAAACAAATACTTCTACGTCCCACACACGAAACTTTTACAGCGTGAACCTTTATCACGATGCCCGTCTATAGATCTGACCAACAACTGAAACAAGTATGCGTAGGTCTAACATTTCCTTACCCTAGTTCCAAACTTTACGGAACGCGAAGAAGTATACCCGCTTAGTGTTCATCTAATGGTCTGCTGATAGTGAAAATTAATGTGCACGCAGAAGTAGGCTGTATAAGTTAATAAGCTATTAAGTTGTACGTTCTGCCTATTACCGTTACAATGATATTCATGTGCAGAACAATAATTTACAAAAATAAACAAAAGTAAACTCCAACTAAGATGACGATTGTGCAAGAGTGATATGAGTGACATAGATTAATTGTAATTGTATCTAAACGTACATGTTAAATATGTATATATTATCGCACTGTAATTATCAAATTGTTCGTTTTTATATATTATATTATTTTACAGACAATTAATGCATTAAAGCGAGTAGAACAATGGCATGTTCGTACACGATTGATGCTCTGTTGAGTGAGGTAATTTTTGATACCACACGCAAACCTCCGTTCTAAATAGACACACGCATGATGGCATCATTAAACTACTGTGGAGTTAATTAAATTGTGAGTAAACTGTACGCGTGGAACATTGCTTAAAACTGAAATTTTATTATAAAATACAATTCGCCTGAAATTACGAACATCTGCATTTATGAACCTTTACAAAAAACTATTGAGATTCTGCTGTATAAGTGCCATTATATATATGCATGCTTTCAGAAAAGCTGTTTATATAAGTCATGAGACTACGGGTATGTGTGTCACCGTTTGAGGAGAGAACTTTTTGGATATTAATTTCGAATGCCATAAGGGATATGCATAGCAAAAAAGAAGAACTTTCAAAATCTAGTGCATGTATTTTTATTTGAGTTCTCGTGCTAGTAATTTTGGAGTTGTTTGGACCACTATCCGAATTGGAGACTTTAAGACGAGTTCGATTGCACTGTTGTTACCGTAGGAGTTTTGAAGCATCTTGAAGCGGCATTCCATCTTTGGTAACTTTAGAGAAGGTCATAAGAAGCAGACGGAAAGTTACAGTAGCCACAGGAGGGCCTGATGTGTCTTGCTTCCAACGGCTTGCTGTCTTGAGCGCCGACCAGGTGATCTAGTTGGCTGAGATAGTGGCTACTGTTGGCAAAGAATCTAGAAAGTTTGGTATAATTACATGCTCAATAACAAGAGATTATTTTTCTTACCTAATGAAATGTTGAAGTCGATTATATGTATATCAGTTTATTTGTAAAGATCTTTATAATAACAGAGACAATACATATGGACTTCATTTGAGGTTAAATTGATATCAAATTTCAGTAGTTTGCATTTGACATAATACTAACAAAGTTGTCGTAAGACCAATTTTTGTAGAAACCCAACCTGTTGAAATAGAGTTTTGTATGTTCCCTGTTATTAAACAATAAATAATTAGTCAAATAGCCGATTTTTTTAGTAGCTGATAGAAATATAGAAGAATTGAAATATTATTATTTGAAACGGGTTGGGCATAACAATGTTAGTTATATTTCATTATTACAAATTTAACAATTACTAATAACCCATTGTTCATGACACTGGATAAAATGCTAATAAAAGAGTATACTGAAAACATTATACCGGGTGTCCTAAAATGAATTACATCTAGTATGCTTTGAATTTCCCATAAGGCAATCTAAAATTTTACTTGAAATTGGCATGACTTTAAGTTTATGTAAAATTCGAGTTTAGCAGGTTAGGTTTTGCAGCAGTCTTGACACAAACCTACGCAAAACATAATTCATTTTAAGACACCCGGTAGAAGTGGTTTTACTGAACTCGTATGGCTGCTTCAGTACTCGCTACTGCTCATAATTAAACCAAACATACTCGTTTAGTGAATGCTTATGACATTTTCTAAACTAGTTCTGTACTGTATGTACTTGTTATTTTTTCTTAGTGGTATAAAAAGTAACTATAGTGGAAAATTAAGTATTTTTCAAAACTGGAATGATAGTTGCAAAGTTATTCGTACTGGTATTATAAAAATATTATTATGAGGTTAAATGCGGGGGATGAGCAATTGCATATAGTTTTTTAACGCTTATATCAAGACCCTAGTATTGTACAGTAATTACTCAATAACTTTATATATTGGAATGGTTGCTTGGATTATTGTATTTTTACAAGCCCCACAGTTAGTTGCTTCATAATTATGTAAAAGCTTATAACGTTGAGACGCCTTTTATTTAATTATGAATATTGCCTCTACTAATTTCTTTCAAATTGATTGATTTAATTTGAAAGTTTATATATTATTCTGTTTAATAAATGTAATGCATTTGAGACTCTTAACAGGGGTGGTTCGTTAATCTAGTTGTCTGTTCTTTGATAGTCTGATGTTATAATGACTTTTAATTATTGACTGCTACTAAATGTCTTTGACTTTAAACAACTATCAAACCAAAAATGACAAATATTTTTTTTTTTACTCACAAATCAATGACTCAATTCACTAAAGTAAGTACTGTGTTATATTTATTTCACTCATTTAATTGTTTTTATTCAATATTCTTTTATAGAACTAATTAAAACCAACCTGAATTCCTCTTACTTTCACTGCTAGTCACCGCAAAACACTTGCTCCCGACGTTCACAGCTCAGGTCATCTATAGAACAATCTCGACGCTCCACCAATCTGTCAAAACCCTGGCTGCTTGCAGATATGGTCTTGTTCCTTGCACTCTTGCACGCTACTGTCAGCCTAACAGCTTCCTGGTAAGTTCCCACTAACAGATGGTACCCAAACTAATCTGCTATTTTCCCAAGCTCCTACTTTGTAGTAATCAACCAAATAGAATAAACCAAATAGAACAATCCAAATCAATCAGTTACATCGGCAACTCCCTTCAAATGATCGACTCGTCTTCCGTACAATCACCAAATCCAGTAATTAATATAAATTATTCCTTGTATGTGTTAAATAATCCAATTCCATTTAAATATTATTATTTACTTCTTACTTGTATCTAATGAAACCATATTCCATAATCTCTTCAATAACTGTATACTTGTATTACTTTATAATTATATTTCCACTTATTTTTCACCTCGATTTGTTAATACCTTTCTATTTGTATTATACCCACTTATTCATACAAATAAAGGCAGAATTTCAAGTTTTTATTAATTCAAAAGCAGATTTACAAAATATATCTACATACTTTTTGTTTGTTATTTTTACTACCATTCAAACAAAATTACTTTATGCTAGTTACCATTATTACTCACACTTTTAAAATAAAATGATCTGATTTATACCTACTACATATCTATATTCTACTAGTAAGCATATTTGTCACATGTAACATTAGCTGATCTTTCATATTAATCTTCACCGCCATGATTGAATACTCAATTGCTATATTTTCAAAATAAATTCTAAATTGTCTCAAATTTAACTTCCATAACTCAATTTCAACTTAACAAACAATCTTATTCAAAACTTTTCTAAATTTGATTGTATTAATATACCAAATTTATTTATTTTAATTTTTATTTAATAACTGACCTTTGTGTATCATAATAATATTTTGATTGTATGAAACTAAAAATTATATGTAACAATCTAGAATGTTATTTGCATCTTTGACTTCCGAATATTATGTAGCGTACGTAAATGGAATAAAAAAGATTATATGCCATGGCATGATTTATTCTTACGTCATTTTATGTTTTGCTATTTATACATCTTTATTTTTAACATTTGAGATATTTGAGATTGTAATAGTTATTTGTATACTTAGGCCGCGCAATGACATTTCGCGAACGTGTTATACATAACATTTTTTTGTCCAATCGCAATGCATAGTATAATCAAAAGCACATTATCGAGTTTTCGTGCAACCGTGCCGCGAAATTCGTTTTTGTGTCCGTTACTAATAGCAATGGCCACGAAAACGAATTTTGCTGTCGTAATTACGTCCGCAACAATCAACTTCTCAGCACGGTTGCAGAAAATCACAATGCTCAACTATAAGTTTCAAAGAATTTAAAAATTTAGACAATTGTACTTGAAAATGTATTATTCAGAAATTTAAAATCTGGGAGATAACTATTTTTAAAATTTCTATGTATTTAGTAATTTATTGGTTTACTATTTATCTGTTTATTTATTTATTTATGAAGAGCCCTATTACATTGTAGCTTGAAGTAATTAAAATTAAAAAAATAATGAAAATGGCATACAGTTATATATCGAGAGATAAAAAAAACTGTTCCTCAGCGCGCTGTGAAAATTCAACGTATGAATAATATGTTGGTGACACTGTACGTCAATGTCAAATTCGAGGTTAGCAGGTTAGGATTTGCGTCATTTTGTGTCATAACTGACGGAAAACCTCACCTGCTAACCTCGAATTTGACATTGACGTACAGTGTCACCAACATATTATTCATACGTTGAATTTCCACAGCCCGCTGAGGAACAGTTTTTTTTTATCTCTCGATAGTATGATCAAAAATTACTCCCATCCAGCAGGGCCACGGAACACTTCCTAATTCATGAATGCAACCATAACTCACTCAAAAAGCAAATGTCAAGTTTGACACAAGCACCCCACGGCCACACAAGATGAAAGTAATCCCCGATCACACTTTAGTTTTTATAATTATAACTATTATTAGGTGAAAAAACGGGGAGCCACAACTGAGAATCAAATATCTTATCCAGAGCAGCATAATGTGAAGTTAGCTAAACCACATGTGCAGAATATATCAACAGTGTTAGCAAACGCGTTATAGTATAGTCGAAGTATCCGATTTATAGGTGAATTATAATAATGCGATGTACGAGCAAAGTTTTGATGAAACAGTGTACGAGTACTAATCTGAATCGGTGGAATGTAAAAACCAATATTAGATAAACTATTGGAGTCATCTACCATATTATTCATTAATTTGTATATGTACACTAGACCATTGAAATCCCGTCTGCTTTTTAAAGATTTAAATTCATATAGCAGTAACAATTCAAAATATGGTATCAAAATAAGACAAATGTTATGCTCTTTATAGTACAAATACCTCACAATTTTTGTCTGAATTTGGTCTATTAGATCACTGAGATAATTGTGTGATGGATTCCATATCAATGATGCGTATTTTAATTTGAACCTCACTATAGATTAGTATAATAAAATTAACGTTGAGTTATTCGTAAATTCAAAGCCAAATCTTATAATCAACCCGAGAGATCGATAGGATCTTTCAACCATTTCTAAATTATGATCATTGAACTTTAATTCTTTATCAAAGCGAATTTCCAGGTCAGTCCCATGTTCTATTCTTTCTAAAGTTCTTCCGTTAATTAGGTAAATTATATGGCATTGGCAATTTCTTTCTATAAAAAGACATAACTTTACATTTCTGAGGATCTATGCATGGTGTCTCAGGGAAGTGTCCAATACAGGCCAAAAAAATCATACAGTCGAAATAAATATGGTTAGGCAAAAGAGCCTATTTTAACATTTCTTCTCTGATTTGGCATAACAACGTTTTGACCAAAACGATATTGCAATGTTTTCGAAAGCTAATATGGCTATATGCATTTTATCTACAAATGGAAATACATGATATAAAAGACCAAGGTCTTTCTGCCAAAGCGCTTCCAAACTTCAAATAGCTTCAAATTTTGTTTATTACGCAGCAAATATTTCTTAAAGCGAAAAGTATAGATTTTTTGAAAGGCTCTTTATATTCGATATGCCATCATTTTGCAGTAACTGCCTATAAAACTTCGAATTTAATTTATTTGATTGCTTTAGTCAATATTAAATTTTATTGTAGTGTTAATTTTAGTTATTTCGTGTATTATTCTATGTCTTAGTATGCTGCTAAGTGTCAAGTTTGCACAAAATTATTTTCTATTTTAAATGGCTACCGATATCGCCGTTTACTCTAATTTAGAACAGATTTCATCAGCTAAGTTCTAAATTAAATCTATATTTCTGTATGTGCTCATAGCTGCTGTCTGTTTAAAACAGCGCAGCGTTCCAAATTGAATGAGGAATGTTAATGGGACTAGACGGTCTGAACATTTCCTTTTGAAAATTCCAATGCACTTTAGCAATGATTCCGTAGTTGGGAAAAGACCGATGGAACCTTTACGAGTCGGTGTAGTGGTACGTATAAAAATGTGTTCTAGTTATTTCTAACTATTTTAGTATTGGATGAGGTAATTAATGTATTTCAAGAGTGTTAGTTTTTAAAATGAGAATGAATGATTAAATAATATAAACACAAATTTGCTGCAGACAAATGGACAAGCTTCTTCCACATCCACTTTTTCATTCGTTTGATTTATATGATGATGAAAATAGTGTATAGAACGCTGGATTGCATGTAGCCTCCTACTGCAGTACGTCGTACGCAGTATTTTCTCCTAAATAACAAAATTGCTTATTTGTAACTTTTCAGATTTCATTTTTCTGTAAACACTATATTGCTGCTCAACTAATTTATATTATAAATCTATGTAACTACGGTAACAGAAACCTTGACCATAAAAATATTGCCGGAATAAAGTTTATCTTTACATAGATTTAAATCTTTGTAATTATATAGCATAGATTAGGTTTTTTCTTATTGGGAATATACGAGTTTCTAGTCTGTCTTACTGTCTAACTACACGGTCGGTTAAAAACCAGAACCTGTAAGCATTTCCTGCTAGAAAACGTTCCGGCATAGACTCTCTGGCAAAGTCGGTATTCTACCTGCAGTACTAAAGGGTTTTTTAATGGCATATCTAAATAATAAATGTCCTAATTTTGATATATAGGCAGTCATACGGTAATTATTTCGTCATTATTTAGAAAGATTAATCCTAAAACAATGGAGGCCTGCAGAGCAAAATAAGGCAGTTTAAACGAATCGGCATTCTTCTAGATCAGCGATTTTCAACCTCTACTAACAGACTTGGCAGATTATTTGGAATGTTACGGACTCATTATATATACAAATAAAGCGTATCCCAAAATAGTTAACATTGTAATTTTTAGAAACAAAAAAAACTTATTTGAATACAAAATAATATACTATTTTTTTAAATACATGTATTTAATATAACTCATATACCATCCCAAAAATAGTAAAAGTCTGAAAACGTATACTAAATTAACATATAATATCTAAAATAAACTATTAAGTATGTGTAACTCAAAAAATGGTAAAAAATCTAAAAACCTAAACCAAACTAATATATCCAAGCTACTTTTGATTAAATGAGAAGGTTGATGATGTTTTGCTGGCACAGTATTAATGTTAGAGTTAGTATTCGCTGCTAATCGAAGTCTTAGCTTTGACTTGACATTTCTTAATGAATGTCGGTCTCTAAGTAAACTAGATGTAAAAATCCACTCTCACATAATTACATTGTTGGGAACGACATCATGAATTTGATAGCTTCCTCTGCAAAATCAGTTGTCTTCTGAAATTTTGCCTACCAAAAACGCAGGAGAAAATTTGATTTAAGATACTCTTAATCTTCCATCTGTCGATGTTTCACTCAGACTATTTTCTTCCATAACTGCCACTGTGAAATTACCAACGTCTGTAGAAATGCAATTTCTGATCCACAGTAGTTGAAATAAGATAATGCAACAGTACTGTGCCGTACTGCATGTGAACTTTTGCACTGTCTGCAGAATTAGCGAAATTAGTGGCAATTACTGTTACAGACCGTTTTAAAAATATTGTCATTAGTTTATATGTGTGGGAACGCTTGAGGCTGGAGTACATATTTAGGACTTTGCAATTGAGTTTTTATTTGCTTGCGATTCTGGCTTTCTTGTTTTTGACTATTGTGCAACTTTTCTTGTATTGCTGTAAGTGTAATGACATTTTGAAGCTGGTTGAAATTAGTACCGTAAAGACGATGTTTGATGATTTCATTTTAAATGTGATGTGGTGTCTTCCTTATTGTACTCTCACTGCTAACACTTCTAAGCTTCTACTTATTAAATGTAATATTGGTAAGCTTTTATTTCTGCACATATACTATATTCAAATGTTCTTGGTAATGCATTGTTACATAAAGAAATCACCAGACTGTCTTATAGTGGATTCAACATTGTCACTATTTATTGTCACCCATGTTTGTAAATTATTTTCTGGTTTGGCAAAAATATGAATCGTATATTAAGACCGAACTGATTTTGCTTTATCAATTGCCACCGCGTAAAACCGCTTGCCTTAGTTATGAAATATCTACAAGTTATGTTGCTTGCTTCAAATGTGATGAGGTTACAAAGAAGGTGCTCGATTAATGCCTTTCTTGATTTAAGCTAGGTTGAAATTATAAGGGTCGCCAGGAACAAGGTTGGTCGCACTAACAACTTCACACCAATTTGTTCCAGAATAGAGGTGCACACAAAATCAAGACAACCACTTTTTGGTCGAAGGCTTACACAACTACGAAATTAATTAGAGGTGAAATACTTGGCAAACAAAAATTAATGTTGTAGCAGTACATATCTTAGCTTCTACAATGATACCGTTCAGTATTAGTTAAACTTAATAGATAGGCAACTTAAAGTGCATTAACAGTATAAGGGGTTGCCTACCCTTTTTATAAATCTAAAGCAGACGTAATAGAAGACTCATGGTTAAATTATTAAAAACAATAAATAACAAAATTTGCTACTTCCTTTTTGGTTGAAACAGCAAAAGGACGCTTCTCTGTGTAGAAGCGAAGCAAATTAAAAGTCCTAGCTTAAAAAGGATACACGCAGACAATAGTAAGGCTTTATTTATTCAATCCAGCATATTATTAAAACATAATAATTTTTCAGGCAGATAGGATAAATCACACAAACATTTTCTTTCTGAAAAGGGCAGTTATTACTTAACTGGTAGGTAACTAACAAGCTAATACATACAAATCAGAATAGAGGGTTTTCCTTTATTCAGCTCTTAGAGACTCCTCGATAGCTACCACCTCTTAGGCTTTTTCACTAGTTCGCATCTCCTGGTTGATTATATCTTCACCATGGAAGAGGGTATTGATGTGCTCCAAGTTGATAAGGAAAGAAAGGAGAACTTAGTTAGAAACTGCTAACAAGTTAGGAAATCACTCACCAGTCAAAGACCATTTCTTTGGTTAGATGAGGGGTTCTTCTCTGTTGATATTGGAAGATGAAAAGGTCCGAATTCAATGGTTCTCTGCATCAACCGTATGTTAATCCTGAAAGAATTAGATATTATTAATTAGAATTAGACCAACGTCATAGCTTGAATATAGTTAAATAAGGGCATAAGCCTTAATGATAATCGATAACAGATTAGTTTCAAAGTAAAAGAATTGTTACTTACCTAGTGTTGATCCTGAATGGGACTTGAATTGGTTTGCAGCTGTCAAGTTAGTATTTCAATCACTTGTCAAATAACAAGCTTTTGATCATACGAGATTTTTCTTATACTCCCTGGAATGATATCAGCTAAACTAAACACCGATCATTAATTGTGATTAAGGAATTCGAATGAGAAATACGAGGGTATAGAGAGCTCTTTATATTTTCATCTTACTACTCAGAGGTTATTAGTTAAATATGTATAAGAAATCTCCTGGATACTTATAGATTAATTAATGCAGACGTTTAATTAGAACAAATTCTAACTTGTCAGGGTAAATTAGGATTAGTAAGGAATTGCATAACATTTGTCAAAATTAAAAAGGCATAAACCTTAACAAATAACATATAATCAGTGAATTGTAAGAAAGAATACCCCATTATTGTAAACATCTTAAAATTAACACTTTATAATAAAGTTATGGCGCCCATTTCTGTTGATTAATGAACTATTATTTTTATGTGAAAGTGAAGCGAACTAAAAAGCCCACATTGGTTAAACCCTAATGAAAACCGTACATTGAGCTAGTCGGAGACGTGTGAGCCATCCAAGGTAAGTTATAAAAAAGGGGCACATCCTTTAATTTTTAGAATTATTTAGAGTCACAATGTCCACTTGAGAAGGAAGTTCTGAGTAAAGTCTTTTACAGATTTTTTTATTAACTGCTATTTTAAATAGAACACCCGGTACATTATTACATTTTTAAATTCAGCCTAAGATTTTAGAGAAAATGTGTCTCTTCAACTAACGCTTTATTTTGTACAGTGTCTGTAGAATTTGTAATTTTGGAAATTTTTTTACCAACGCTTAAAAATTAAAAATTACATTTTTGGCTAATTATAGGATCGCTGTAAAAGGAAGTTGTGTGCGTGTATCACACCGGATTTCTAAGGGTATAAATTACATTTCAATTTCTTACGCTTGTCATAAATTTTCTATATTACATTGTGAATAGCAACTTCATCAATGTTGTAAATATTAGTAAAGTAAGTTTTTTTTAGATCCACCAACCTTTTAATTAATTTCTCTCGAAAGTAGGTTTGGCAACGCTGGTAGTGATATTTTTTTAAAGTAGTAGGAGGATAATGAGATTTAATGGTTAATTTTGGAAATTACTTTTACAAGAAGTATTTGTGTATATTTTCCTAATATTATTGATTTATTTTAATATGCTGAATTTATATAAACTCATACGATTCAGTATGAAGTACTATAGTTTAAATAATTAGAGGTAAGAACAAAAGAAGTTTATTCGGGCGAATTAGAATAATTTGGATTATTTTCTGAACCAAATTCCACCTTTCCAAATTCTGAATCATCTTCTGAGAAATATGGATAAAAGTTTGAATCTGTGTCCAAATTTACACCTGTATTTATTACTATTGCCATTGTATGTTGTACACTTAAATTTCCCATATATTTACGCCAATCATGGTAAATTAGTTTTTGACAATGCTGAATACTATTTTTCCACATTTCAGAGGTGAAATTAGATAATGCTTTCGTCCATAAGTTTATTGTTTTGTTCTCAGTGACAATATTTATATTTTTATGTTACCTGCTATTACTTACAAAATCCCCAGGCAAGCTTAATGGTATTGGAAATCTTACTATGTTGGTAACACATTTCTTCAGTTTCATTTTTCAATGACCAACTTAGTTAAATGAGTTCTATCAGCTGCCATAATTGAACTTTTGTACATGTACGTTCAAATAGAACTTTACACTTTATTAAATAACTTCGTGTAGTTTTGTTTGAAGAACGAGTTCAAAGTTTATCCGAACTGGCAGAATGATATGGAGCATGGTCAAAAATAAGTGTTGGGGAGCTTCCCAGTTTTCCGTTATGTTGGAAACGTCTAGTTGCCAGCTCGAATTGAACTGTAGTGGACTGTATTGATTTATTCTTCACTAAATTATACACTCGTTGAAAGCAAATTAGGTAATTTATTTTCAATAAATTAACACACAAACATTTGAACATTTAAACAAAGAATTAGCATTTCTCGGAGTGGACTGCTCGCGTCCAGTCTCGTTGACTGACGGAGGTTAAGTGGCGACGGCAGGCGCGCTTCAAGAAGTGCTGAAATGCGCATAGTACAACGCACAACTACAAGCGAAGCGGCAAAATTTATGAAACACTTAACATACCGCCCGCCTTGGAAAGGGTAACCTTTCAAATAACAACAGTACAAATTTGACATGTAACAGCTAGAGTAAGACATGTAACTAAAATCGACATATACAAAGCATAATAATACATAGATCTTAAGGTAATACAAGAAAACCCGAACAATGGAAAGCCAAAAAGCTTCACGAAACACTGCGCAAGACGCTAACGTACTAGTTCACAACACTAGGTAGCGGGCACAATTTGGCGAAGGATCGCTTTACGATCCCTGACACAATTTTCACTGACGCCACACGCGTAACGCCGTCAAGGCCAGGGTGCAGCTCGGTGACCCGGCCTAACCTCCACTTCAGAGGAGGAAGATTGTCACCCTTGATGAGGACCATGGAACCAGGCTGGAGGTCCGAAAGGTGTGTGCGCCATTTGGTGCGCTGTTGGAGTTCTGAGATGTACTCCTTACTCCATCTTTTCCATACATTCTGGTGGAGCTGTTGTATTCTTTGGTATCTAGACAGCCGAGACTCGGCTATCTCAGTAACGTTGGGATCAGGCAGTGACACCAAAGGACGACCGATCAGAAAATGAGCAGGAGTCAAAGGCTGAAGGTCGTTTGGATCAGCGGACAAAGGAGACAGGGGTCGGGAGTTTAAGGTCGCTTCCACCTGTGCTAGCAAAGTGCAAAATTCATCGTAATTTAGACTAGCGTTACCTATAACGCGCCGTATGTGATGTTTGGAGGACTTAATTCCGGCCTCCCACAATCCGCCAAAGTGGGGACTGTGCGCGGGTATAAAATGCCAAGCTACTCCGTCGTTCGCTACTGATTCGGAAATAGAAAGGCCTTGTTCCGCAAGAAAATTGCATAATTCGATTAATTCGGAATTAGCGCCGACAAAATTAGTGCCATTGTCTGAATAGACATGAAGCGGTTTGCCTCGACCAGCTACAAACCGGCGAAAAGCCATTAAGAAGATTTTAGTAGAAAGGTCAGCGACCAATTCAAGGTGCACTGCTTTTGTGACAAAACAAACGAATAGACAAAGGTAGGACTTCACTAGTTTAGAACCACGTCCTTTGCGCTCTTTTATCATGAACGGTCCACCATAATCGATACCAGTCGTATGAAATGGGAGCGATGATTGAATACGAGAGGCTGGCAGATCTCCCATTATGGGTTCGGTTAACTTAGCAGAAAATCTAAAACACCGCAAGCATTGATGAACCACTTGCTTGACTATATTTCTGCCAGAGGTAATCCAATATCGTTCTCTGAAATTAGCTAACAGCATTTGAGGTCCGGCATGGAGAAGCCGAAGGTGCTCATGTGAGACTAGGAGTTTGGCGAATGGATGTTTGCCAGAAATCACTAGAGGAAACTTCTTGTCAAAAGGTAATTGAGAGTTGTGGAGCCTACCACCAACTCTTAGCAGTCCCTTGGAATCCAGATAGGGGTTCAAGGATATCAAAGCAGAAGATTGTTTCACAGGCTTGTTCTGTGACAACAGCTTAAATTCGTCAGGAAATGACTCGCGTTGTGAAAACCTTGCAAGCCTTACAAGGGATGCTTGCAGTTCATCTGTAGAAAGGGGCCCAGAAAGGCGATCAGCTTTGGGGGTCCGCGCATTGTTATAAAAACGAAAGCAATAAGCTGTAACTCGTTGTAATCGAGCCAAACTTGAATACTGATTGAACGGAAAGGTTCAAAAGAGGTTACAGGAAAACTCTGAGCTTCTTTTTTGAATTCTGGAAGATCAGCAAGAACATGTTTGGAAGTAGGCCAAGATGCCTCACCTTCGCTTAGCCAGGTGGGACCATGCCACCAAAGGCTTAATTCTTTTAAGACTAAAGGAGGGATTCTCCTAGTGAGAAGATCAGCAGGATTCGAAGCGGTAGGAGCATGCTTCCACGTGGCATCAGAAGTGAGTTGCTGAACATCTGCAACTCTGTTGCACACAAAAGTTTTAAGAAGATTCGGACTGGTTTTCAACCATCCTAGCACTATTGTGGAATCTGTCCACAAACCAATTCTAGATATGGGTAAATCAAGTGCCTTTATGACTTGCACGGAAAGTTTACTTAGAAGAACAGCTCCGCTGAGCTCGAGCTTCGGAATAGTCAAGGGCTTTAAAGGGGCTACCTTGGCCTTGGAACAAAGAAGGTGAACTTGTACTTCCCCTTCCTGATTCTTGGAACGTAGGTATATCGACGAACCGTAACCATTGTTGGAGACGTCGCAGAAACCATGGAGTTCTATCTCAACCACGCGCCGACAGAGGACGTGACGAGGAATTGTTAAGTCATTGAGCATGAGAAGATCACTGCGATATGTAAACCATTTTTCTTGTATGGCGTTGGGAACGGGTTCATCCCAATTCAACTTTTCCATCCAAAGTTGTTGCAAAAGAACCTTGGCACCCATGGTGCATGGACTTAGCAGACCCAGCGGGTCAAATATCTGTGATATTTCAGACAAGATGCTACGCTTGGTAGCCTTACTACTTGTAGAGTTTGAAATATTGAACATCAGATGATCGCTTTTGAAGGGCCAAATCAAACCAAGGGTGCTTGTGTGCTCATGTGCACTGAAATCAAGAACACCAGGATGCAAATCGAGATCTGGGATTCCATCGAGAACTCCTGGAGAATTAGAAATCCACTTTCTAAGTTTGAAACAGCCTGAATCAAGAATCTGATTCAAGTTTGAACAGAGAACACGCGCTTTCTCAGGAGTGTCGGCGCCTGTCAGAAGGTCGTCGACGTAGAAGTCCTCCTTTATAATTCGAGAGACTTCGGGATTTGAAGCTGCACATTCGATGCCCAATTGGGTCAAACATCGAATGGCTAGAAAAGACGCTGAAGCGGTGCCATACTTAACTGTATTCAGATCGTATGACAGAAGAGGCTCAGTTGGAGAGGACCGCCACAGGATTCTCTGAAGGTGCCTATGGTTAGGATTCACCATAACCTGACGATACATCTTCTCAATGTCGGCTGATATAGCGAACAAATGCTTGCGAAAGCGAACAAGAATGGAAAATAAGTCTTGTTGCATGGGTGGGCCAACCATCTGAATACTGTTCAGAGATTGCCCGAAAGTGGTTGCTTGGGAACCATTGAATACAACTCGGAGTTTAGTTGTCAGGCTTTCCTCTTTTAAGACTCCGTGGTGGGGTAGATAATAGGATATCTCCTTTAAATTAGGGTTTGAAACGGACATATGACCTAATTTAGAATATTCATTCATGAAATTCGAATAGCGATTGGACAAGTCAGGGTTCGCTTGTAACCGCTTCTCTAATGATAATAATCTTTTCTGAGCGATTTGCAATGAATCACCCAATACCTCTACAGGTTTCTTGAGAGGGATAGAGACAACGAATCCACCATTCGCTTCTCGTTGTGTATTTTGCACGAAATGTGCCTCACAGGCGTTCTCTTCATTTGTGCGGACCTTTTCCTCTGGGTAATGTTCGAGTTGCCAAAACCTAGCAATGGGGTCAGAAGCATCCTCGATCGTGCTAAGATTGCAATGTACAGGGTACGCAGAAGGGGGGCCTGTAGGGCCAGAAACAATCCAACCAAAACGAGTTTTTTGGAGGATGGGAAGATTTGGGCCTAGACCAATTTGTCCAATACAAAGGAGCTGCCAGAAAATGGGCGAACCAATCAGAATGTCGATGGTGCCCGGTTGGTCGAGGACAGATCTGATAACTTGATGTTATCAGGAACCTTGAAACTGTTTCGCTGGACGCGAAGACTTGGGGTTGTACCTGTAATCTCATCGAGAACAAGACAGGATAGACCAATACTGTACGAGGTGTGAGGGGCTTGCAGCTTGATATCACACCTAGCTTTGATTTGAGAAGTAGCTTTACTTAAGCCAGAAACAGTAACGTTGACTTCGCGAATTGGAAGCTTTAACCTTTTACACAAATCTGAACGTATGAAGTTCGATTGGGAACCGGAATCCAGCAGGATTCGCACAACATGAGGCGTACCATCATCAGCGATGAGTTTAGCGGTAGCCGTCGGTAAGAGTACCTGCAAAGCATTCACACAGAATGCCGAAATCGATTGATTTAGTTCAACAGGGGTTTCTGCTGACACCGCAGATCCTGGTTGACTAGAAGAAGCATTTTGAGATTTGTCCTCATGAAGAAGGGTGTTGTGCCTTGATTTGCACTTTCTACACGTATATTTGGAGCTACAGCGACTCGAAAGGTGACCCTGAGTTAGGCAATTAAAGCATACACGGAGCTCTTTTGCCTTTGAATTTCTGTCAAGAGAAGACAGCTTGACAAACTTATCGAATTTGTACAAGGGATGAGATCCTTTACAAAATGGACACGAAGGGGTACCTGACACAAATGATTTCGAATGTACCTTGGAAAACTTTTCGGGTACAAGCTTAATATTTTTTACCTCTAGAGTTTCTAGAAGATTTGCTGTGTTTTGTAGAAATTCCTAGAACTCGTCAAGATTAGGCAGGTCAGAACTTGACCGGTTTCTAAGGACCTCCCATTCACGGAATGTAGTGGGGTCCAGTTTTTTAGAAACGACATAAATGATAACAACATCTAGAAGCTCGCTTTCGGTTGCGGTTGCTAATAATTTGATTGCTGTAAAATGTTTGAATAACATATCGCTAATCGTACGTAATTTAGTTGCAGATTCCTTACTGCACGATTCAAGGTCGAAAATAGCAATGAGGTGGTTATGAATCAGAATTTTTGGATCATTGTAACGATTACACAATGCATCCCAAGCTAGAGTATAATTACTCGCAGTAAACTCTAAACTTTTTATAATTTGGCTTGCATCACCCTGTAAACTAGCCTTTAAGTAATGCAGCTTTTGAATATTAGTTAGCGTTTGATTCTCATGAATTAAACTAATAAAAATCTCACGAAATTCCAACCACTCTGACACGTTTCCTGAGTATGTAGGAATCGAGATGGTAGGAAGGCGTACAGCTCGAGTATTGCAATGCGAGCTGCAGTTTGAATGCGCTGATCTCACGCTACCGTTAGGAGATCCAGCACGATCTGGTGCAACATCAGACTGCTTGTTGTATTCATTAATCAAATATTCAGCTTGTGAGATTGCAAGAAAATAAGAGTCTTCAAATTCGACTTGTTGCTGCATTTCAGACTCTGCATCCTTACCGGTTTCTAAAATTTGTTCATGAACCTCATAATATTCTGATAACACGGTGGCTATAGCATCCAATCTTTTTTGCAATTGAATAATTTCAGTGCTAGATAAGAATTGATCTTCATCGTGAATTGTTTGCAGAGATTGCAAGTAATTTGCGAAACGCGTAAGCTTGCCTTTAATAGAGCCCCGTGCTTTTACAAGCGAATCCATAATTGTTGAAATTAAAACAATTTAACAGATAGAACCAACGGAATTTTATTTACAACGCAAAAACAGCCTTAATAACGACGAGAAATTAGCTTGGCGCTACGAAGCGAAAATGGCCCTGATACAACGCGAGATTAACTTGTGAATAATTCGACTACAATTTGAAAAATGCAGGGGATACTGTACTCGCGAAGAAGCAAAGCAACTTGGCATTTTACGCAATTAAAATGTTTATATGACTCATAAACCATTTGTTTACGCACTAATACGCAGATCAAGTTAAGCACATGCAGACACAGATGATAGAAAACCAAATTCATGCATAGGAAATCTCACAAAGGAAACTTAGGCTTACATTGATATTGCTGTGTGCCGCCTTTTTCGTTACTGGGGTTTGAACTGCCGTCGAGCTTCCGCGCCTGCAGCTGCCTGCACACCTGCAAGTTCTGGACTCGGCGTTTGGCTTTCTCGCTCCCACGTTGATAGCACCGCATATGCTCTCTTCCTTCCTCGTTAGAGACGATTAAACTGCGTGTTGTACTTGCCTTGACGATCAATTTGGGCTGCTAATCGGGCTCGTACTAATCCGGTTCGAATGACCATGCGGCTCGAAGGAACCAATGTTGGGGAGCTTCCCAGTTTTCCGTTATGTTGGAAACGTCTGGTTGCCAGCTCGAATTGAACTGTAGTGGACTGTATTGATTTATTCTTCACTAAATTATACACTCGTTGAAAGCAAAGTAGGTAATTTATTTTCAATAAATTAACATACAAACATTTGAACATTTAAACAAAGAATTAGCGTTTCTCGGAGTGGACTGCTCGCGTCCAGTCTCGTTGACTGACGGAGGTTAAGTGGCGACGGCAGGCGCGCTCCAAGAAGTGCTGAAATGCGCATAGTACAACGCACAACTACAAGCGAAGCGGCAAAATTTATGAAACACTTAACAATAAGAACAGTTTTAAAACCATCAAATGCTAGCTATTGATAGTTTAGTGTTAATCTAGAGCTAGACCGTTGTCTCTGAACCTTATAAGTAAACTACAACTATCCATAAAACCATCCGAATACCCAGCATGGAGCACTGTGAAGCGCTAACCTTGGGTTTTCCATAATTTCTAATCTTTCTTGGGAACATTAGAACATAGTCCAAGATTTAGTAGGAAACCCTTTTCTACAAGCCCAGGTTTCATCAATAAAAATGTAATTAATGTTATAGTTGATTTCTTTACATTTTAAATAAAATTCAAAGAGTTAATATTACATGTAACTGTTCCGTTAACATTTTTCTGTTATTGTCAATTTTGTGATTGTGCCCCATTGACATTAACATTTTGTGTAACACTGAACGCAATCCAGTGTAATCTAAATATTTTCTAACGTAACGTAATAAGTCATTTAAATTAAAATGTTTCCGTCGTCGTTTGCAATCAATAATTTTTGTGTCTATCTCTCTATAAATAATGGTTGTTATAAAAATTAGTTTTTTGCAACCACTGTTACTCGTGGATGATTCATGACCAGCAATTAAATTTTGTATTATACGACCAACTGTGAGCTCTGGATATCTAAAAATAATATTGTACAAGATTGTTAAAAGTGAAAATAAAATCTTAATCGCCAAAAATACATTTGAATGTTTGTCTTCTATTTGCCAATTACTCAAGTTTGGCGCTAAGTTAAGTCGTCTCCCCTTAAAAGTCCCCGTCTCTGGGGCTCCGGCCCCGGCGTCGTAATTTTCTGGAGCAAGAAGAGAGAGAGGAGAGAGTCACGATGAAGTACCTTAACCGTTCATATAACGGAAAAATGTTATTAGAAGAAGTGGTTCATCATGTAAAATTATAGCTTACTGTAAAATTTCAGAAATATTGACCTACTTTTATGAAACCGTGTGAATGAGATGATGTAAATCATTCATAAAAATGATTCGATGTTTTTGAAAATTTGCATGTGGCCATAATTACCGACTGTGAACAACTTTCCTTAATCATGTTTTGCCGTGTTCAAAATAGGAAAGGTACTTTACTTGCACAAAAACAAACAAACAAAGGACTTTTTTAACTACTGCCAAGGCATCCTTGATATGACGCCGGCACCCCAGAGGTGAAGACCTTTAAAGGGTTACTCCTAGTGTACTAAGGAACATTTGTGCCAAAAATCAGTACATTTTTTTTGACGTATTTATATATTATGCCAGTTTGAACCAATTTTGCCAAATATAATTACACAGAAGTTATTAAAAACAAAACAATACCAACCTAAAGCAACAGGTGGTGGATCTTAACAAAACGGACTTTATGACATATTTAGGCTGTGGTCACTTTTATTGGTAGGTATTTTAAAAGTTGCCGGCTTTAATTGATGCGCCTGATACTTTAAAAAGTCAAACAAACGCCAATGTTAACATAAATCGTCATTGAGGACTAACTGTGGCAACACAGGGGAGAAAGGCAACCATACTTTAACAAAATACTTCTTTTTAACAATGAAATCATGCATTTTGAAATGTTTTTTCGTGTTATTATAGTAGTACGATTATGACCTATCGGCTGTTGATGAAAACGTTTGTTCCTATTAAACCAATGCTAAATCTATTTTCTTTCGCGATGGCCATCTTCTATATTATTGACATTACAATGTTGCTCCTGCATTGGTTTTTAGTTTACGCTTTTAGTAAAAAACTCTAAAAGGCATGCTAGACTAGGGTGCCTTGATGTTAATTTGACGTATTTGTTCTTTACCAGGGTACGGACAAATCGTTCTCCTCTCTCACTCTAAATTACTTTAGAGTAATAGTTATAAATAGTTATAGGACTAATACGAAAAATTGACATCAAGGCCCCTTATGCTAAACTAATTTAAAAAAAGCAAAGCAGCAGTAAAGAGTCCATTAAGTTCGAACATTATTTTCAATTTAGTTTATTTCGCATGTATCATATGGCGTTTATTTATTGTTCTCTTATGCTGCATACTTAATATAGTTGCTATTATGAAATAACATGTCATCAGTATTGCCATTTTTTCTTTGTAAAAACAGATTTCTTTCTTTTTCCATTTCAATTTTGGCACATCGACATTTGTGGATTACCATTCTTCAATTGTTAAACGGGATTCTGCAGGGAATACGTCTATTAAAGAGCAAATCAAACTCGTTTCTATGCATTTGGGGTTAAACAATAACATTTTCTAGGACTATCTAATACTACTTCTTCAGATATAATATTAGCGCGTGCGATTTTAACATAGGCAAAGTGACTTGCAGTTATTAATTATTTTTAAATGATAATTATAATTAGCGGTTCGGCGGTAGCTAAGTTAAATAGTAATGTGATAGAATTTAAGGTTTTCTGAGCAATTATTATTCAAACAACCGTTATCCAGACACCTCTAATAGATCAATGTAAATAATTGTAGCTCGATTTCTGTGTGGAAAGCGAATTTTCTTTTTAGGAATTATTCCGTTGACGTATTCTACCCTTGTCAAATGCATAAAGCCACCTATAGAGAAAGTGAAAAGGGCTCATATTTAATGCTCTTTTGAAACCTAAATTGTGGAAACATTTTCATAAATGCAAATAAAAATATCCTTTGCTGTTCGGTTATATATTATGCAAACGAAAGTGTAAGTCAGGTTAACTTGAAAAGGGTATAAATTTCTTACAGCCTGGCAGATCGAAATGAGTTTTGGCTTTGAATAACACTTTACTTTTGTATAATTTTAACATGCAGTTTAAAATAGTAATCACTTTCAATTTTACTTCAACAAAAAAATTAATAGTGACTTCTAATTATTATAATGTATCTATTTAAGATAGTTATTACAAAATTAAATGAATAACATTAGAGACATCTTAGTTTTAACTAATATATGAGAGAACTTGCAAGAATGAAAACTATTCTGTATAGTCGTTTTGAAACTATAGACGAGGCACTAGATTTTAAAATATAGGACAGTTTCTTATAAGATAATCTCTGAAACTTCTTTGTGGCGTGATATAATTCGTGTTCGTATTTGGATATTTTGCCACTCAGAAAATTAAAAATATTAAACATCACCACTCGAAAAATTAAAAATTTTAAATATCGAACATTTCGAGCGACAATCTGCCCTCGTTATCAACGATTAAGAATTAAAATTAAAACTAAAAATGAACAAAGAACTTAGCTTTTTCACCGGAACTGAAAATCCACTAACCTCCAAGGAATTGCTTGTCACTGATATGAATGGGTGGCCATTACTGTGATCAAGTTGTAGATTTAGTTCCACTTTGAAATGTCATACAATAATCAAAGCATTAAATAATTATAGGGTATGTTAGAGATTTATGGGAGTATCGACATTATTTTGTTGAAATTCGTGTCATATTATTTTTCTAGTATTGTAATTAGATTAGATCTGGTCACGAGTTGATAGAGATAACTTTGCAAAAGCCGGTGTAGCCCTAATACCAAAAGAAGAGAAGATGAAGATTTTTGAGGCTTTCACGGCCATTGTCATTAAGTAACAAAAGACTTCTGGGATTGGACCGTGTCATGATTGAGATCGAAGAACTCAACGTTTTGCCCACTTTCGTAAGGGGCTTCATCAGGAGGAAAAAAGCAAAAGAGCACGGTAACTCAACGTGTTAACCACGCCAGAGGCGAAACTCTTTGCAGGGTAGGGACAGAAGAGTACGGTAACTCAACGTGTGAACCACGTCAGAGGCGAAACTCGACTGACTATCGGAAGAAGAAAGACGAGAATTTATAGGCAAGCGCCGTCGCGATTCAGCAAATGCCGTCGCGATTCAGTGGCGGAGGGCGGGGCTTAGGAATTAGCACTTTCCACATAGAAGGAAGGGGAAAGCCTTCGTCCCGATTGAGATTATTAGGGTGTTTGCAATGGCTTCGCTTCCATTATCTGCAAATCCCCATTCTTCTTTAGCAGAAATATTCGCGAAGCCATTGAGATTTGCAAACACCCTAATAATCTCAATCGGGACACGGTCCAATCCCGGAAGTCGTTTGTTACTTAAGAGAAGATGAAGTTCGTAAAGAACGAAAAATGTATAAGTGAAAGAATACTAACGGTTAATATAAAAGAAGGAATACAAGAAAACGAGTACCTCTTGATAGTAGCCTAAGGCCCAAATTAAGACGCAAGGGCAGATGAAAAAGAAGCCTTTTCCAAAAGTTACAACAGCAGATAGATGAAAGCAAATGGGACGTGTTTGTAATAAGAGATCTGAATGGAAGGGTTGGAATATAAATTAAGGAATGAAGTGGTGACTAAGAAAATTTGGAGAAGAAAAAATAAACACAAACATGGAACTAATACTAAATTTATGTAAAGAAAATCAGTTAATGGTGGAAAATCCACACTTTCAGCACAAAGAAATACACAAGTATACGAGAGAAGTGAACAGTGGAGGTGAAAAGTCCATAATAGATTACGTCCTGATAGGAAAGAAGTTAAGAAAAAAATAAGAAACATAAAAGTTATGAGAGGTTCGGAGATAGGTAGCGGCACTATCTATTAGTTATAAAATGGGTCAGCAATAGAAATTTAAGACAGTCAGAACAAGAAAAGAGGAAGACAGTAAACAAGAAAATAAAATGTTTCAAATTGAGAGAGACGGAAACTAGGCATAGATACCAGGAACTTTTGAATCAAAAACTGGCAAAAATAAACATACAAGAAACAGCTTCACAAATATGGGAAACATTTAAAGAGATTATTTTAAAAGGCGCGGAAGAAGTATGTGGAATAGCAAAAATAACAAACTCGCAAGTTAAACCAACAAATTGATGGACCGAGGAAATTAAAAAGGCAATAAAGGATAAGAAACATGCATAGAAAAAATATATAGCCATAAAAAACCAAAACGACTATGAGGAATACAGAAAATAAAGAACAATGGTTAAGAGAATGGCGAAGGAAGAAAAGCAGAGACCCTGAGAAGACTTCAGAGAAGAAATGAAAACTTCGTATAAAGAAAACCAGAAGCTATTTTATGGTAACAATAAGAAATATAAGGAAAAACAAAAGCACCATGATAAACAACATCAAAGAAGAAAACAATGAAATTTTAATAGAAGAATAAGAGAGATCATGGAAAGATGGAAATATATTTTAAGGAGTTATTAGAAGGTAAAGATGTAGAAGTAGAAAACAAGGAGGAAGAAGTTTAAGAGGCGAAAGAAAATGAATGCGGGAAAGGCCCCAGGCTTTGATAATATGACAGTGTACATGATAAAAGCAGGAAATGGAAAAATTATGGAAGCACTAAAAATAATAATTAGTAAGGTATTAAGTTCAGGAGAAGCACCAGCAGATTGGCAGATAGGAATAATAGTGCCACTATCCAAAAAAGAAGATGTAAGAGACTGTAAGAATTACCGAGGTTTCAGCCTGTTAAGTGTAGTGGGGAAAGTGTACGGGAGCGTGATAGAAAAAAGGCTCAGAGAATTACTGGAGGAAATGTTGGAGGACATCCAGTATTGCTTCATACCAAATAGGGGAGTGACAGACGCAATTTTCATAGGCAAATTAGCGAGAGAGAGGACCGAAAAACAAGAAGAGTACCAAAAGAAATTAACGGAAAACCTAAATACATTAGAGCAACAAAGGATGAGCCAAGATTGGAACATACACAAAAAATGGAAAAAATTAAAAGAAACCATAACCAAAACAGCGGAAGAGATATGTGGCACAAAAACCGTTAACTATAACCACAAACGAACAAGTTGGTGGAACGACACAGTGAAAGAAAAAGTACAGGAGAAAAAGCGAGCATGGATTAGATACAACCAATCTAGAACGGAAGAAACTAAAGAAGTTTATCACCAAAAACGAAATGAGGCAAAGGAAACAATAAAGCAAGCAAAAGCAGATTCATGGGAAAAATTCGGTAAAAGAATTGAAGAAGATTATACAAGCAATCAGAAACAATTCTGGAATACAATCAAAAGATTAAAAGGCAGTCAAAGAAAACTGATAAGGAACATTAAAGATCAAAATGGTGAATTAAAAACATCAAATAAAGAAATACTAAAGACATGGAAAGAACACTACCAGGCAAAATTTAAAGAACAAGAAAGAACACCAACTCAGCATGGAAATGAAGAAGAAGAAGCACAAGATGAGGAAGAAGAAGAAGATGAAATAAGAATAGAAGAAGTAGAAGAAGCCCTAAAGACAATGAGAAATGGAAAAACAGCAGGAGAGGATAGTATCGCACCGGAACTACTAAAGAAAGGAGGAGATAAACTCAAAAAATGGATATGGGAAATATATAAGGAGGCATGGAATACGGAGACAATACCCAGTGAATGGGAAAACAATATTATTGTCCCAATACATAAGAAATGAGAAACTACAAAATGTGGAAACTACCGAGCAATATGTCTTTCGTCAGTAGCTCTTAAAATATACACAAAAATACTAGAAAAACGGTCAAGAGAAGAAACAGAAGAAAAATTAGAAGAAGAATAAGCAGCGTTCAGACCAGGTAGGCAAACACAAGATCACATTTATACAATTAGAACAATAATGGAAAAAATATTAGAAATGGGTAAAGATCTATACCTAGCTTTTGTGGATCTATCAGCAGCCTTTGATATGGTGCCTAAAGAAGAAATATGGAAAGCACTAGGAGCGTTAAATATAAAATAAAAATTACAAAGAGCTATTAAAAGTGTATATAATAAGGTAAAAGGCTGTGTCAGATCAAATGCAGAAATGTCCGAAAACTTTAATATGGAAAAAGGTATGAAACAAGGGGAGAGTTTGAGTCCACTACTATTTGTCATATTTATGGACCAATTAATCAAGAAATTTAAAACGAAAACATGACCCTCCACTATAGGTCATTACAGGCTAACACCCATGAAAACCTTCGACCTAGTTTACGCAGACGACATAATGCTGATGGCAAGTACGAAAACTGAATTACAAAGAAAAGTTAACATCTGGAAAGCTGATTAGAAGAAAGGGGAATGCAAATAAATATAGGAAAAACCAAGAGTATGCATATAACAAAAGGAGACGAAGATTGGAAACAGTAAACAAATATGAGTATTTGGGCATCATCATTATAAAGAATGGAACAATAGATAACGAAATACAAAAAGCAAGTAACATATACTATCAAATCAACAACACACTAATAGGTAAAAAGAAAGTAAGAATAAATACGAAAATAAGAATCTATAAAACTATATACACACCGACTCTTACATATGGATCTGAATCATGGCCGATGAGAGATAAACATAAGTCGAAAATTACTGCGGCCGAAATGAAATATCTAAGAAAGATCAAAGGGAAAACTAGAAGAGATCGAATAAGAAACAAAAGCATAAGGGATGATTTAGAACAAATACCGTTAGTGAGCGAAATAGCAAACAAACAGCTAAGCTGGTATGGACATCTAATTAGAATGACAGAAGAGAGAATCCCCAGAAAAACAATGGACATGGGAATAATCGGAAAACGGAAGAGAAGCAGGCCAAGGATAAAATGGGAAGAAAATCTAATAGAAATAGTGCACAGCAGAGGAAGAAACATACAAGAAGTAAGGCAAGGAACAGAAAAAACTTTAGAAGATGGATAGAGGATCCGAACTACACCCCAACCCTGTAATAGCATTTATGGGGAAACGATAAAGAAGAAGAAGAAATTAGCGAGAAAGTACTTAAAGAGAACCAAGAGGTACACCTCTGTTTCATCGATTTGGAAAAGGCTTTTGACAGAATAAATAGAAATGATATATAAAAAAATTTAGAAGACAGGAGAGCAAATGAAAAGATGATCAACGGAATAAAAGCTTTGTACAAACAAACAAAAAACTTTATCTGAGTGTGTCAGAAAAAAAGAGCCAACCTGCGTTCTAGTTAGGGTAATAAATCTGTAACCGCCAGAACGCAGATTGACTGATTTTTTTTAGCTAACCACACTTACCGTGTGGGCCGAACTAGCCCTATTCGGCGCTTTATAGATCGTGGATTTGGAGCTCAGCGGTGCAACCTGCAAGCAGCTACAAAACGCAATACGGCACCAGGAATGAAAGTGGTTCCGAAAGGTAAATCCAACAACGGCTGACTAGAGTTTATTAAATATAAAAGGTTAGTTGAACCTCAAAACGGTATAAGTAGATGGTTTATCAAATTATTTAGATTACAAAACAATATCGCAAAGTTTCGCGGAAGGTTTCCACACGCATAATTTTAAGGAACCTCTTTGTGGGTTTATTAAAACATTTGAACTCCTCGGATTAATCGAGAGATGTGCACATCGCTGTCAGTGAAAACCTTAAACCTAGGTCACCGATAACCCAAGCGTGCAAATAATTAAGGTTTACCACACTAACCTCTGGTGCTCGGATACTTGAAAGACAACGTAGGCTGTGAGCTGCCATACAAGGGAATCCCGAAATTAAAGGGGCTAGCTGCACGTGGTGCCTTCGCTTAAGCTGCCGGAATTGGAACGTTGAAAAAAACTTGCATCGATTCGCCCACCGCAGGAGCACAGAAAAATCGTGGCGAGATATTCCTTCGTACGGTAATTGTTGAGGTAAAACGCCTATACCAAAGGCTACAATAAGAGAGCTAAAAGCGACTAATTAATATGGGAATTACAAAATTTTAAAGTCCATCATACCTGAATTATTTTCAGCTCTCGAAATAAAACGCTTAATTAAGCACACGATGGTTTTTCGTTCAGCGAGCTGCTAGGCCGAGTTATCAAAGGAAAAATGCGTCCATGCCAGGTCGCCTGTCGCTGGAGAGAATATAACAAAAGCGCTGCGCTCGGAAGATAGCGAGCGGGGATTCAGGCAGGTATGAAAATGAACGAAACGGGGAAATTGAACAATTCGAAATGCAAACTGATAACGATTTAAATTAAAATATACAGGTTAAGAATGAAATAATTGGGCAAATGGAGAAAACAATTAAACGGGGCGAAAGTTGGTTTCAAATGAAGCAAAAGAAATCAAAGATGTTCGAAACCACTAAGGGGATGGGTCAGGGGTACATTCTGAGTCCGATAATATTTTCGGTAGTACTAAATAAGGCAATTAAAGAAGCCAAAAGAAATGCAAACAGATACAAAATAGGTCATTGGAAAATGCAAGAGATCAAAGTAACGGAACTTACGTACACAGATGATATGGTGTTGATAGCCGGAAACGAGGGAACACTGAATGAATATAAGAAAGTTTAACATCAATTTAGAAGCAGTTGACATAAGAATAAGTGTAGAAAAAACCAAAACAATGGTTGTAAGTAAAACGAAAAGGCAACATGAAGTATAACTAAGAAATACACGGCTGGAAGAAGTTGAAAGTTATAAATATTTGGGAATGAAAGTGACACAAGGCGGTAGGCTGGAGGAAGAAATAAGTGAGAGAATAGAATCAACGGGAAGATTTTTTAATGCAATTAAAAACTCGTTCTTAGACGAAAAAGAGATTCCAAAGCAAACAAAGACGGAAATATTCAAAAAAGTTGCCACTCCAGTCCTGACTTTTGGTGCGGAAACATGGGTGCTAACACAAAAACAGAGGAACAAAATACAAAGTACAGAAATGAGATTCTTGAGAAAAATCGACGGAAAAAGACGAGTAGATAAGGTAAAAAACACAGACATCAGAGACAACCTGAACATAGAGTCAATACTGAACAAGATAGAAGAAGGACAGCTTAGATGGCTAGGGCACATACTGAGAATGGAAGAGGACAGGATGGTTAGAAGAATATTTGAGGCTAGAACTTTCAAAGAGGAAACAAGAGGAAGGCCAAGAAAGAGGTGGTGTGAGAAGTCAGAAAACCAGGGAACAAGAGAGACATAGAGTGGAGTGAAGTGAGACGTAAAGTGAAAAATGGAAGATAATGGAAAGAGTCATGGAGGAAGAAGCCAGTGACATAAGCTCAACTCACTCTGGCCTGACACCCAAACGTGTAAAAAAGGCTTTAGGATTAAATAAGTAAGTAATTAGAAGTACGTAAGTGCCAGTTACATATCCTATTCATATCAAATTAAATCGTACTTAGTGCTAACAAATTTATATTTAAGAATAACAAAAAGGCATTAGTGTCAAATTTTTAATAACATCAATATTATGACAGGAAGAACTTAATAAATTAATGCAAAACCATGGTTAAACAAAGAATTCTCATAATTTAAAACGTTGTGTTGCGCATCCGCTGTTCGATTGTCTGTTAGGTTAAAGCTGGAGGGATTAATTTGATGTTTCCAAATCGAATTCACATCAAAATCGGACAACTGCAAACAAAACACTATCCTAGGGGAACGTCACCCACACAATGTTCTCTCATATATTTCACCCAATCACTAGATAAAAGATTCGCATTGCTTAATGCAATATCTCCATTTATCAGCAGCGCATTTTCTCAAGACTTTCTCCCAAACCACTCTGACCGTTTTGAATTTGGGCCGACATTATTACTTTTTATACAGGCGAGTTTTTTAAAGTGTTACAAGGCGAAATCTCAAAAATGGTACAAACTATTTTGATGAAATTTTGGTAAGGTAATATATATCAATATATTTTTGCCATTGACCTCCTCTTTTTATTTTGAGGATTGGGGGGGTAACTTTAGACTTTTAAGTTGGATGATGTACTTTTGTCTATAAAATTAGAATCTACGTAAAATACTACGTCTGTGTACAAAAAAGGTTTTTGATTTGTTTTTCGGTTACGGAATTATTATCTATTAGGTTATAAAATAATCGTTGAAACGTCAAAATTCTGATCTAAATTAAATGAAAATAACTCATTTTCATAGAAAGGAATAACAATTCTGAAATAAGTGAACTTGATTTATTCGTAAAATTTATTTATTTTGTTAATTCAATCAAAATTTAGTTAATCATAATTCCGTAACCGAAAACGTTTCCTACATATACGTAGTTTTTTACATAGATTTTAATTTTATAAACAAAAGTACATCATCATATTTAACATTCCAAAGTTACCCATACCCCTCAAAATAGTAAAGGGAGGTAATTATAAAACATACCTTTAAATATCTCTATTACCTCACAAAAATTTCATGAAAATATTTGAAACCATTTTTCATTTTTCGAGATATTGCTTTGGAACATTTTTAAAAAATCGCCTAGTATAGTTTTTGTTTCAATTACTGAAATCGCATTCGCAGGCTGGTTCGCAGTCCGAATCTCTTCGCCGGTAATATTTTTTATTTGAAAATTGATGTAATTCGCATTACCAAATATTTCCTTTTATAGTTTAGTATTATTACAAATTTGTAGATATTTTTCTTTGATTTTTAAAAGTGTTTAGTATCACAACGCCTACTTGCGAGGGTGGTCTGAGTTAACCTCTTTACAGACTTTTTTATTTATTAGTGGTTGGTGTCTTCTATAAAAACACCATAAGAAGCATTATCCTTAACGATAAAACATTTATTTGTTCCTCACTTGTAAACATCTATTTATCAAGTCACTGTATTCACCTTGAAAATGTATCTTAACTGGCTAGCCAGTAAAATTTTACAAGCGTGCTCATAGATAAATGAGAGCCTGCAAAGTCAGAGTTGTCTTCCTTAGTATGTGTCATATTGATGAATTTAGTTGCTTGCCAGACTGACATTGTGAATAAATGGCGAATTTATAGTTGATGTAAATTAAGCTTGATTTTGACTAACATACGTCGCTATAAGAAATTAAGACTGTTCTTAACTGTATTGGTAAATTTAAATTTCCTTCCATTCAGGACAATAACTTTGAACATTTAAAATTACAATCTAATGTGCTGCTAAAGAATAAGTGCAGCTGATAAAAATTCGTCTAGTTCGAAAACGACTATAGCTTTTTTAAATTGAAGAACAAGCAATTATACAATAAATAATTGCCAAAATTTTGTACGTCTAATATTCGAAACAGAAGATCACAAAGTGGTCACATTAAGAGAACTTAGGCCAGTGGTAAGAGTAACGACAGAATAAAGAAGTTTTGTACTTGTAATTTAAGAAATTTATAAATCTAATGCACTCAGTCACCAACTCTCTTTAATTCTAATTTTCTAATAATTAAAGTTGATTAATTAAATTTAATTGGAAGCTTATTAATCGCAACCATAGGCGGAATTACGTGGATGTATGGCACCCTCTGAATTTAAGTTAGCTCCTTCTGAGCCTGAGCCCGAGCTCAACGACCGATGTGCAAAATGTGGTATTGCGTTTACAGAAAATGAACTGTTTGCGATTACGATTTTCCTTGACGTTTAGTTTTTTAATTAAACCAAACAAATTTTTTTTTAAACTTTGGAAATCCTGAGGTCTTAAATAGCAAAAAGACGTCACTTATCCTAGTAGATCAAAATAGTAATAATTACCACGGAGCGTCAGCACCCCCAAGTTTCACTCAAGTTCCGCCTATAATCACAACGTCGTTTCATACTACTTAATCGACTATTAATATTAAGCAAACTGAAAAATTGAGAAACATTTACTAACTTCACTTAATATGAAGTGTTATGTACTTAATCCACTTTATTGCACCTAAAAGATCAAGCGAGGGCAGTAGAAATGTAGCATTTCCGTAATATAAACTTCACTTTATGGAGAGGAATGCCTGAAACGACTTCTTAGCGAGTTTTAGTCCTGCGAAAAGTCGTGTCATTTCTGCTTCATTTGTATTACAGATCTACCTGTTCACCTGTTCATAGACGCTAGTGAAGCTAATCAGACCATGTAGCTAACTCAGTCAAAGATTCCACGTGAAGTCATTATTGTGCTAAGCATGAATAGGCTGAACTGGTCAACCGATGTTAGAAAGAAAAAGCGCAATCCAACGTCCTTTTCAACGTACTTTTCCGATAGTATGAATTATAAACACAGAAAAATTATTCCAATATTGAAACACTCACCGTCAAGATGCTTTTTGACTCGAATGGCAAATAGTAATATTGCTAGTTTATGTAAACGTTTATTCTTGAGAAAATTGCCTGGTCAAAAACAGTATTGATTCTACTTGAAAGGTTATTCAGCGAAAGTAGAGTAGGTTAGCAAAAATAACACAATAACGAAGTTGGTCACACACTTGAAGTAATTTCGCAACGTTTGTTTAAGTTGCCCTATTAGATTGCTGGCGAAAGCCATATCAAAAATGCTCAATGTGAATGTTAATTTTAGACAAAGAAAATGTATTCACGTCAAAACACTTTATCTACCTAGAACATACAATTTTAATGCGAATCTTATGATGCACGTTAGTAAATAATGATTTGAATTAAATATATTGAGAAAGAACGCTATTGGCAACCTTAAAGTTAAAGAAACAACTAAATATCCTCACAACCACTAATACATCTTCATCTAGGTATGAAAATTTAAATCGTGAGGCTTTCAGTTATCAGAACTACTAAGGTACGAGTATACTGTTGAACAGTTATTTATAAAATGGAATTTCTACTACGTTACAAGTATAATAGCTAAATAAAACTCATGCTTACGTAAACAAAAATATATAGGGATTTACACGGAACTCATATTGGAAGAGTAATGAGAATTATATTAATTTGAAAATATAAATAAACGTTCTAGCCGTTGGAATTTGAACTCACGTAAAAATCTAGCGTATGTGCAAAATATCAGCTTTATCTAACTAACGGTTCTTGGGTTAAAACAAAAATAAACACCCTTTTATTATTTTGTAATGTCTCATCTGGTATATTTTTGACGGAAAGTATATTTGGTTTCGTGCCAGTTAAACATCTATTTCACATCCACAATATCGTCTTCCTCCAACAAGTAGTTTTTAAGCTATAACATCAACAGACGGACAGACAGACAGAATTGAGAAAACATGTTTATCGCATTTCATTTTGTAATATATTACTACATTTCTACATTCAAAATCGTTTAGAAATGTGGAACTTTTCTGCATAGCACAACATGTCTGCATAGCAACGGCGATTCGTTTTACTGTTAACAACGGTCAAGTGTATTGTTGGTGACAGTGTAAGTCTATGTCAAACTCGAGGTTAGCAGATTAAGTTTTGCGTTAGTTTTGACACAGATTGACGCAAAACCTAACCTGCTAACCTCGAATTTGGCATAGACTTACCGTGCCACCAGCAATACTCTTTAGTACTTCCAAATACATAACATTGACTGGAGCTGCTTATTGTGGTTTAGTACATAGAAACGAGTTCTGCTGAGCTTGGTTATGTCTTGAAATTTGGTGTCACCTTTATCCAAGGTGTTTCGAAATTGCACGTCACTATTTTAGGGATGTGTTTTTCAGCACGAAATAAACAAAAAAGTTCATACAAACATGGGACCTAAACGGCTTCATTTTCTAGATCAAAAATTTGGAAAACGGCTAGAGGAATTCCATTGAAACTTGGTGTAGGTTAGTATTTTATAAGGTGGCATTGTTCGGTCAAAATAAATTTAATTTATTTTCACGCAAAAGCATTCTTACCGATTATGTTCACGGCCCAACTTAGAAGACGTATCGCAGCGATTTCGATGAGCGCAAGCGCAGAGCAATCCAGCTTAAATAACCAAAATTTATACTCAAAGAATAAAATTAGAAAAAACGCTCTTACCAACGGTGGAAGCGCGTCCGCGAACGATGCTACAAGCGGCTTCACTTGCTTGGAAAACAAGAAGGCCTCTCTAAAACTCAATGCTATACCAGCTATTGCACTGTTTTCACAGCCAACGCGGATCGTAAATAGACAAGTTCAGACGCGAAAATGTGCAGGTGTTTATAACTTCGCACACACACCTGCTGCGATTAGTTTGAATTCAAAATATAGCTACAAAGTGGTCCGAAAATCGGTGTTAAATGCAGTAACGCGCTTTTGAAATCAAATTGAAACGAGGCGTTATACGCAACGCGTTAGAAAAGTGCTTGTACTGAACTAGATGCATAATATACTGTTGTTAGTTAGAGCCCTGATACGTGAAAATTTTGCAAAACCTCGGAAGGTGATTTTTCCACGAATATAATACTTTCTTCTCTATTTAGACGAGAAACTTTTTCTCGTGGATTATTTGTAATAACACACGCCTGCATAAAAATGTTATCCAGTAACTCAATAGAAATAAAAAAACATAAATTATGTATTGACAGCCGTGAAAAGTCATAGTGATAAATTGGAAAGTACCGAGAGATCAAATACATTTATAATTAAAGTCGCCGGTGATTTGTGTTATACGTTTGGCAGTACTGAAGTGTATTGCCAGACTATGTCAAATTCGAGGTTAGTAGGTTAAGTTCTGTTTTTTATTTGAAACAGACTGGCGCAAACTTAACATGCAAATCTCGAATTCGACATAGCTTGACAGTGCTACCAATAATGCAACAGTAAGTGACATGGTTTTCACGTCACTGGTGGGTTATGGTTTTGTCATAATACCTACATGCTATTATTTCCTAATACTGTACAGTTATTGTATTTTAACTAAAATAAATAAACACATGGATAGTCATTCATAAAAGCCTCCGGCTGTTAAAAATTGTAACAGCCGGCGGCGTTACGTGACTTAAAAAAAAAATAAGCCGTTCATAACGGCCGCTAGTTGTTAAGGATTATAACGGCCGCAGGCCGTAAGAATTACGAGATTTTTAAATTATCTTTAATACATTGTTCTTAAAATGTATGCATTTTTATTACAAAAAATCTTGAACGACGCACGACCGATGCGCAAATAAAGGACTTGGTTGATTACAAACCTCGGCTATTGCCTCGGATAGCAAAATTCAACAGCGTCCGTTATTTGTTATATATAGGCCGAATGACGTTAATAACTGTATCAGTACTGTCTCCTTGATCGAAATGTTATGCTTAACGGCCAAGGCCGTTATAATTTAACGGCCACGTCCTAGTAGCCACGCCCGAGTAGCCGTTAATGCACTATTATCAAATTACGTGATTATTTTAATTTGTAATCAAATAACGTACGGGACTCAAGTTACTACTAAGTTTTATTTATATTATATTTAAATTAGCCACTTTTAGTAGATATTTCGAAAACTGTTAAACAACATACAGCCGATATTATAGCATATAACTGACTCAGATAATTTATCCAGCCATGGTCTAATCGGCCTCCACTACATAATGTATCCTCGTCCGTTATATGTTCAAAATCAAGTTTTGAAGCTAAGTGTTTAAGCTTGCCATTGGCCACAAATATTCATCTCCCACCCCCTACTTGTTAGGAACTCGCACCCCGGCTCCAACTGGGGCAAGATTGGAACTGACCGTCTTCGCGACCAGAAGTGCCTGGCCGTTCATATTACCAAATTAATTAGTTATCTTTCTACCAGTGTTTGGTTTTGTTTGTTTGTGGGAATTAACCTACAAGTGTTGTTTGTGGATTTTTGGGTCACTCGACTAAGCCAGCGAGCGTAAGCTCATACACTAAGCATTTTGAAAGTATTAAGGGATTAAGAAATTTATTTTTTTACGTTTGTACTTCTATATTTTGCATCTAAAATTTGCATATTTTCGTTAAGGGTAAGAACCTGAGCTATGTGTTAAATATTATCTCTATTTAAATAATATTTCTAAGTTAAAGCAAAAATAGACTAAATTATATGTTTTTAATGTGCTCATTCTATATATCTTTGATCGAAAGTGTATTTAGTTTTGTGACAGGTACACATCTAATCTGCATGCAATATCTTGTCTTCCTCCACGAAGTAGTTTTTGAGCTATACCGCCAATAGGCGGATAGATAAACAGACGGACGGGCAGACACAAAGATAGACAAACAGTCGGAAATGAGTAATAGTATATTGTGATACTAGCGTATAAGTTATGTTTTTCGGACTTTTTCCACAGTGGAAAAAGTCCGAAAAACATATCATAATAGACCACTGCCAAAAAATTACATTTAGAGAACAACGTATATGTATACTTGAAACAATAAAGAAGCCGACCTGCGATTTTTTTGCTACCATCGATCAATTTTATTAATTAATCGCAGGTCGGCTTCTTTATTGTTTCACTGGCGACCAACGCTCTGGGGCTCGATTTTGGTAGTAACATCAGCTGTGCTTATCTGGATAGCTTTATTTATCAATATTTAATTTTGTACTCATTTTCCTTTTCACTTTTGTCCAAATTTTTACTTATGCAATTTTGTAATTTTCACATCTTGTTGTAGTGCAAGTATTTATATTTGACTTACTATTCTTTTTCCTTTCTTTACTTATCCTTTCGTTCGGTTGTTTATTGACTTTTCTTCCCTTATCTTTCTTGACGAATGATTGGTTTAGCGGTATGTTTATAGGTAGTGTGATGGACTTTGTTGAAAAGGTATGCTTTGGTGAGTGAGGTTTCTGAATGGTTTCTTTGATTGGTTGCGTATGTGCTTTGGTAGTGTGGTATGTTTGGTTTTTCCTTATCTTTCCTTTGGTTGCTTATCGGTGGGTCGAGGGCCTACGTGAATTACTTGTGCGGTTTCGTGTAGTTTACTCCATTTTTGGGATTTTTATTTACTTGCCCCACAGTACTTGTATTTACTCAGGGTCTTGGCGGGTTGTTTCCGGGTTGTTTTTCTGGCTCTTCTTTTTTTGAATGCGTTTATTATGCATTTCCTTTTGGATGCGAGGCTTTTGTTGGCTGCGTCCGATGTGAGGCAGTCCTTGTTTTAGGCCCCTGTTCGTTGTAAACAGGGTGTCTATATTTTTTTCTGTGTCCGATGTGGTGCAGGTTTTTCTTCTGTCAGACGTGACAGGGGGTATTTTTTGCGTCAATTTTGATGCGCTATTGCATCTTGTTTCCCATTGTTTTATGCAATTTTTTGCGTCTTTTTAAGCATCTGTATGAGTGCGGATTGTTCCCTTGCGATTGAAGGCGGTTTGCTCTCCTTGTGTTTCCTCTTCTTTAAGCGTGTCCATGTCTCCGTAAACCCGGGTCACGGCATGGAATAGTAGACCTAGCCAGTCGAATCTTGGATGAGTGGGTGTGGCAGCGTGAGTTTTTCCGAACTCTGGTTTTTTGGTTGCTTTTCCTCTCTTTCCTTTTCTCTTTTCCTTGTGTCCTGTTTTCTCTTCAGTTTTTAAAAGTTGCTGTAGGGTATGTTCCCTATGGATTTTGCATTCTAGTGCTTTTCACTTTCCTTTTTCTTGTCATTACTTCCGTCTCATTTGAGGATTTTTTCCAAAGCGCTTCGCTTATTTGGATTTTGACTATGGTATTATAGGATATTGTGACCGTGGAAATAGTTACAGTGTCCCTTTTAAAAACTTGTTTTCTTAGTGCTTTTTGTTTCTTGCTAGGGTGGTTGGTTGGGCACGCAGGGAAGGTCACGATAGAAGGCATTGTCATCTTGCTTTCCCTTTTTTAGAGTATTGGGTGGTTGGTTGGGCATGCATGGAAGGCCACCATTGAGGAGCAACGTCATCTTGTTCTCTCTCTAAGCAACGCTAGCAGTTGGGGTCGTTTCTCTCCATATTTTGGGATATTTTTTTAGAGTGCTTTTCCCATCCGTGCTTGTGTTCGCTTAGGACCTTAACTGATTTGATCTTCAGGTCGTTGTTCATGGCTTGTTAGCTATGTTGTTCTTTCTTGATGTGATTTTTAGCGAGACGAGTTTATACTTGTTTGGGTTTTTTTAATTTTATCGTTATTTGGGTTGATATTTTTTTGGCCTTGTGGAGATTTCTGGGGGTTGGGGCGAGCGATTGTGTTGCCATCCGACTCAGTGAGGGAGCCACATTCAATCCGTCTCCGGCGCGCCTTTTCCATCTAGCTGCGACGACTGGCTGAATGCCCGAGCGGGGTTTGGTGGTGGTGCGGTCGTTCCCTTCGGCTTTTGGGGTCTCTACCTAAATTTGGAGCGGGTATGGTTTTTAGGATGTTATCCTGGGTTTTTACCCGAATCTTTTTGTCGCAGTACTTACTGTGTTTCATTTTTTAAGATAATTTTTCTCTCTTATACTTTTTGATAGTGGGTTACCTTAGATTTAGAGTCAGTGATGATGATGCGGTGCGAGCTTTGCTGATTTTTGTGAGTTTTTCGGATGTTTGTAGTAAGGTGGATTGTGTTCTATGTCATGCAGTCTGTTTTTGCTGTGTTTAGCAGTTTTTTAGGCTTCTGTCTGGTTTAGACAAAACGTCTATTTTATATGGTGGTATCCTATGTGGTGCCACAGTTATTTTGAGCCGATTTATAAGGGTTGGTTTCCTTGGCTTATTTTCTCGAAAGAGGATTTTTCGACAGCGTTTCGCTTTTGGTGTTGGCATCATCGAACTCATTCTGGAATTCTTTGGTTTCCTACATTTTTTAATGTTTTCATACTTTAAACCTTCTTATTTCTCTTGGCCGTGGAAAGTGAAACAATTTTTTGTCTTCGCCTAATTGTTTCACCAGTTATCCAATTATTTCAGGTTTAACCTGTATATTTTTATTTGAATTATAAATCCTTTGCATTTCAAATTCTTAAATTTTCCAATCCAGTGCATTTTGTACCTGGTTCGAGTTCTTTCTTTCGCGCAATGAACTCTCGACCCGCGCTATCTCTTATCAGAGTGCGAGCCTTCCTTTGGGAACGAATTGTTCGTACCTCGCACTTGCTATTTTTGGCCCGCCGTGACCGGCGTGGTTAAATTATGTTTGTTCAAGTCAAATTACGTACGCTCAATTAATCTAATTAGCAGTGTATGTTTCCTAGGGCTGATTATGATCAGGTACGATGGCGCTTTTCTGTTTTATTTTCTCCATAGTAATTACATTTTTTCTTAGCTCTTTATTACCAGTTTCAACCACGAGTTTTTCTCGGAGGCCAAGCCGCTAGCCTTATCGCATTTTCGACACCTGCTGGCGCTCTGCTTAGTTGCTGCTGTTCGAGGGTGCCTTTGCTATAATTTGCATCCACGGCGATTTCGTCCATTAATGCCAACGCGCACTTGTGCGACGCGCAGAGCAGCGCGGCGAAGCGCGGAGACGAGCAGTTATATCTTTAATGTATGAAGTTGCGTGCGTATTAACTTTAGAATTTTAAATGCAAATAGCGGACATGTTTGACTGAAACGGAACCTATATACAGAAGAAATTGTAAACTTTGTACCAAAACTGTTCGAAATGGTTACGTAGCTATAGGAATTACAGAAAAATAAAATGGCCTGACAAACTTCGGCGAATGTGAATTTAAATCCAGCCGTCTCATCCACAGGCCCACCGAGGACCTTTCCCGGTCTTTGCGATGAGCGGTTGAATTTTACAGAACGGACTTGTTGAAACTATTTTACTCGTTTACGTTTTACGACATTGCCCTATATCTGTTGGATCCCATTTTCGTCGAGTGTAAAGCCTGATTTATGTGCAAATAATTACTTTTATCTATTTCGCAGTTAATGCAAAACTAAAAAAACCGGGTGCTTACCCTGTATATATTTATTCGAAGTTTTCTCGGTTTCGTGACAGGTAGACATACTAGATGAGTTTTTTTTAATGTTACATGGCAATATCTGGAAAACGGTTTCAAATATTTTTATTACATTTTGGTGAAGTAATAAGAAGATGGGGGACATATTTAAACTTATGTTTTATAATTCCCCCTTCTCTATTTTGAGGGGTAACTTTGGAATCTTAAATAAGATGATGTAGTTTTGTTTATAAAATTTGAATCTACGTAAATCATGTATATGTATAAAACGTTATTGGATTTTCTGTTTCGGGTTACGGAATTATGATTAACTAAATTTTGATTGAATTTAGAAGATTAATACATTTTACAAATAAATCAAGTTCATTTATTTCAGAAAGTTATTCGTTTTCATGGAAATGAGTTATTTTTACTTAAGTCAGTTGAGAATTTTGACGTTTTAACAATTATTATTCTTTTTTATTATATAACTTAATAAATCATAATTCCGCAACCAAAAAGCCAATTAAAAAATGTTTTGTACATATATGTAGTCTTTTACGTAGATTCTAATTTTATAAACAAAAGTAAATTACATCTAATATTTAAAATTTCAAAGTTACCCCCACTCCTCAAAATAGAGAGAGGAGGTAAATGTCAAAAATATGTTCTTGTATGTCCCCCCATGTCACTATTACCTCACCAAAATTTAATCAAATATTTTATACTATTCCCGAGATATCGCCATGTAGCACTTTAAACTCAGCTAGTATAACCTGCATGCAAACGTACCATCTTCCTCTAATACATAGTTTTTGAGTTATACCGTCAACAGGCAGACAGACAGACAGACAAACAAACGGAATTGAGAAAACCTGTTTATCGTCATTGCGAACCCTGAAACGTGAAGATTTGGAGAAACCTCGGAAGTTGATCTTTTCGAGATTACAACGGTAAAGTAAAGGGATATCAATTTTAAGTTGTTATGGAGGGGCAGTTTTACTTATGGTCGAGACTGCTAGCTGCGTTTACTCGGTGAGTTATGAGTGATGTTAGTTGGTGGCAATGATTTGCTGAAAAAAAAAATAAGTCGGTTAAATAGTTCTATTAGGATTCTTATTTGTCTGTGGACTTTGACGTTTGAAAGTGAAATCTGTGAAAGTAAAATATTGGCTGTGCTCCTCGTATCATAATATTCAGGTTATGCATATAGATATGTCAGGACGAGGAACTGCTCCTTTTGTACATAAAATAAATTACATTTTTCTGTATTTATGCTTGTTTTTACCTTAACAAGGAATAGCTTATGAGTTCGTTTACATTTCATAGAGGCAACAACTGTTGAGATTTCATCTTCATTGTAAGTTAACGATACCTATAATATCAGAAAATTTTTCGGCTTAGATTTGCTAAGTGTTGATTATTTATATTGGTGACTCCTGTACTTAGTTATATTCAGTTTAATGTTAACCCACCCCCTACTGCCGAAGATTAGTTAGCGAGCACCGCTGAACGCAGTGGTCACGTGACCATTTTTGGGTATTTACAATACTCTATGTGGCTTGCTTTGAAGAAGTTTATGATGGTCCTTGTTTTAGTTTGATGCTATTAATTGTTAGAGCTTTCAACGGTGTATCCGTTTCTTAGACGTGCAATGTGGTATTAATATGATATGGGGCTCCAGCACATCGACGTCTTCGTGTAATAGATTGGCATTTTCCAGAAAGATGAATTCTAGTCTGGTGTGGCAACCGTGTTTGCCAGACCTGACTCCACCAGATTTCTTATTTTGGGTTCCTATGAAACAGGTTGTTTATGTGAATGAAGAGCACACAATGGAAGAATTGCGCCTAAGAATGCAGCAGGCTGCTGATATTGTTAGTAACAACCCACACCGTATTAAAAAATCTCTTCCTCAATCTATTCTACGAGGTAGTACGTATTGGTATATCGAATACAATGGAGATCATCTTGAAGAGTTCTTGCAAATAAAATAATGAAAGTGTATTGAAAAAAACTATTAATTTAGTAATATCCGTTGAACTCAAGTTTTGGAGACCTAAATTATAAAATAATCAATAACTCGGTATTTAGAACATACCTAAGTGACTATATTATAGAAGGCAAATAAGTTCACGAATTCATCCTCTTCATATTCAATATGGTTGCAGATAGTTGTTTAAAACACATCTTATAAATCACAATCATAATTACTCTATAAATTATTCATTATCCAAGCATATGTTCACATAATAACATTTATAAGCGCTTCATTTTTAACCTTCAACAAGTTGGTTATACTGAGTTCGATTATTGTATATCTAAGTCTGAAAAGTTTGCAATAAAAATTATTGGCTCTAGACAAAATAACTCAGTTTTTACAACTTATTGTTTACTGATTGAATAATATTGAAATTCAAAATTTCCAAACAAGTTTTGTAAATCGTACTTTGTATTTCATTTGCAGATTTTTAAGTATACTGTCATAGTGACTCAACGTTGTAACGCCTATTTAATGTTATAATTTACTTTTACTTTAGATTATTTTATTTTCAATCAATTCTCTTTTAAAATTGAGATTAATTAACTGATTTTCTCTTTTATATTATGGATTATCATGATTATTAAATTGCTAACTCCGCTAGAAATATTTTACCCTTACTGAAACACAGGTAGGATTCGCTCATAATCTAGACTGCTTCTATTCCTGAAATTTGATTCTCTTGTTTCTTAACTTAAGCGTCTGCCACCTATCAGTTTGAATTATGCAAGTTCAAAATCAATTACAAATACTTTCTCGTTACATTTACTTGTCACTCAACAAATACCAATTAGTAAGTACTTCCCTCTTTAAAATTACCTCACTTTACTCTTCTATCTTATTCTTTCAGTTTTTTATTTAAATACTTGTATTCTGTCACCCGTTCATAGACTCGATACTCTGCTTTACCAAGCCAAACGCATCCAGCAATCTCACAAAGATCTCCAAAGGTCCAAGCAAATCCCAGTCCAAACTTCGCCAAAAAAACCTGGATCCACAAAGACTTGCCGGCCAAAACTCGACAAGGCACCTACCAACTTTCTCCAGTAGCACTGTCAGCAGCAAACACCATCCACGTCGTCCTACCAAAACCCTCAAACCTCCAACGACATAGTATCACGAACCTTTACTAGATGCAAGTTATAAGATGACAAGCTTGTTGAATTAGAACTGCTTTAGATGAAAATCTCTCATGCACCCAATAAAGCGCTCACTTTGCCAACAATCTCGATGTAAACCATTTTCAGTAAAACCCATTCCCTGTTAAAGAATTCATGCCATTCCAGAAAGCTGCTTTTGTAGATCATCACTGTATTACTTTGATATTCTCAACACATCCATTTCTTCATTCATATCGTCTGCATATCTTTTAATCTTTTAACATCTTACTTTTATTTTCACCACGCCAATTTTTCAATTCACAACGCTTTTATACACCAAACAGCTTTTAAACTTTTATAAGGGGTCTATCTTCATAATTTTAGCCGCTTACAAATTGTATTATATGTTTTTGTATCAAATAATCTTTACATACTGATAAATAAATATCTCCTTAGTGATTTAGTTTAGCATATATATCATAGTCCACACTATAGAAAATTTATTATATTTATCACCCACTAGGTTGAATGGTATTTCTCGAATAAGTATTTCCCATTAATTCCCCACTTCATCTTTATAATTAAGTTATAATATAATTCTACTGTTTCTTTTATAGCTTCACTTAATTGCATTTTAAATTACATTACATATTAATAATTTTAATGTCCTTTTTATACTCAAATTCACCTTTCACCATTTTTAATACTATATTCTTTTAACCTTATTAATCCGCTTTTAAACTCTTATACTACAGACCATGACAATACACATATTTTCTTAATTTCAATCATAATACTGCAGTCGGGATCTGGGTAGACGACAATAATATTTACCTCAGAAGCAAAAATAATTACCTAGGATGAATGCTACCCAGCAGTCAGGAAATCACTAGCAGATGGAATTGACTGCCGGCTATTATTTTAACGAAAAGCCAAACAACCCGGCATTTCGCTTCATTAAATTAAGAATCGTGCGATGGAAACATCTGTTTCAAATCGTAAAATAGAAACGTATTGACGTGGGTCAGCAATGTATTGATCAAACTATTTATATGTTGATATGTCACTTTGATATTAAATACAGGTTTTTCTCCTACTGTAAACATTTGTGAAACCAAAATAAAGTAAGTAAAACATCAGAATAGCTATGAAATACTGACGAATATAACAACATACAGCGTGTTCCCCGATTCAGCTTAGCATAGATACTTATGACCCAAAATATTTGGAATTGTGTTTTCATAATTTGGTCCGTTCCTGCTTAGCCTGAAACTTATTTTGCTCGTAATCTCAATTCAGTTGAAATCAAGTACTTCTTGATAACTCATCAGTATTTTTTTCGGTATCATGTGAAGTACTATAATTATTAAAGATATGGCAAATGTTTATTACGGAAAGTTCTTGAAAATGTTCTGAAGTAGTAGTATGCAAAATTTGAAAAAGGTGGGTTATGTCTGGGTAAACACAGTGGGCATATAAAAATAGTAAACTGCTTATTTCCAATTTACCATACTGCAGTATATTAGTCTACAACTTTTTCAAACTTTGCATTCAAGTTACTGAGAATATTTCGAAAAGCTATTCTTAATTAACTTTCTCAACATTTTTTGCAATTAGTGTATTTGACAAGAAACCAAAAGAGTTATTGCTGAATTATCCAGGAGTATTTGATTTCAATTGAAATATTGCAAAAGTTTATAAGAAAAGTTGTCGGTACAAGCCGAAAGCTTGTTAGCACACGTCAATACTTAAAAATGCAAACTCCTCAACTGCTCTGCAACAGATAGTTGACCGACTATTGTTCAGGGAGATGTGGCGGTTCGAACCCACCACGACTTTAATCAGGGCAAGGTGCTGTCACACTGAGGACCGTTATAATCGGGGAAATGGGCGCCACGAGTTTTGATTAGGAAGGCTGAATCAAGTAACCCCTTGAGAAATTTGAAATCCTGGAGAGTTTGTGGTATTTTAGCGCTTCTGAGAGGTGGCCCCAGCTGTTTCAGAAGCTACCATGGTTAGTTTTCTTTGCTCTCGCTGGATCACATTACATAAATCATCACTAAAGAGGACACAACACATAAAATTGTCGATAAGCACATGCAGATATTATAAGGAAAAATATATCTTGAACACTGATGAAGAAAGTGAGTTATTATAGTTAAATTAACTCAAATAGGTAACCAAATATGACACAATTAAAGCTTGTCCGTGTTGCTGGATCGAATTAAATTAGTAGCATAAATGCGTCACGTCACACAATGTTAAAGGCGTATCACTGTATAATGTAGCGACTCACAATACTAAATCTAGTTCACAATACCTGTTCGGTGGTCCGCGGAGCGTTTATTCGGAGCAGCTGGAAGAAACGCGAGAAGTGGTTAAGATAAATATACAGCATCGGTTGCTGGTACCGGCAACAACAAACGGCCCGTTGCAAGAGCGTCTACGACAATGCAGGTTGCAGGTTGGATTGACTTGCTTGTTGGGAAAGGTGGAGACCTTGAGCACCTGGTATATTAAATGTAAATCCGTGATTTTCCGGAGCACTATAGTTATTAGTAACGTAACCTGTTGGCGGGCCGAAGCCGTGGGCGTTTCCAGTTGGAAACATTGATTGTATAAAGTTTACATTCGTTTAAAGGATATTGAATGTTGTACTTGCGGTTTTTTGTGCTATTTCAATAATATGAGTGAAGACCTCTGATTACACTATCTGCATATGGCACTGCACTTTCTAAGATAACAGAGCGCGTCGAGCCTGTGTTTATTCCAAGAAAGCCAAATGCGGACTGAATTCGATTGATAACAGGAAGCAAGAGCCGATGAACACTATCAATTAAGCCAAACACATAAGATCGGCTAGCGTGGACAAAAAAACCCTTTAACTCGTTATTCCGGCAACTCCGGGCATGCTGCTAAAGCAGCATAAAGATGGTCCAGGGCTCTCACTAATAAAAACAAAAAATTATAAAATTATAAAAACACACAAAATACCAGCAAGATCATAAAACTACCACCAACGGTCGAAATAGTCCTAAAAGATGCACAAACAACGGTTTACAGATTGCTCATTGGAGCAGCGGAAAAAATCCCAGAATAGAAAACGTTCCAATCACTTAATTTAAATAGTTCCAGTTTCACTCAAAGTCAAAATTCCGCGTGTGTAATATCAAAACCCGAGAAAAAATACAAGGAATTTAATAGGCGCCCTACCTACGCTGAGCCTAAGCGCGGCAAAAAATGCACAGATTTTCGTATCTCGGCCAAAATGCTTAAAATCGGCACGGGAAACCTTCTCGAGTTTTATACGGTTTTTTTACCAGCAAGCCGTCACTGATTAAATCAAACAGATAATTAAACGTGCGGTGTAATTATCATCGCAATTTCATCTCCGCCTAAAATAACACTCTCCAGAAATGTGCCTTCGCCCCACTGGCCAATACGCATCGAGGGATTTGATCACAAAGGAACTGGGCCCTTTAGATGGAGAAACGAAGGCCAGAGGAAAAAAACTCGAACAAAGAGTCCAATCAACAAGAAACATCTAATCGCGGAAGCCAGCCACCTCTTACGGACTTAACCGCGGAAGCCCTTTACCTCTTCTGGATATAGCCGCTGAAGCCAGCCACCTCTTCAGTACATACCCGCTGGAGGACTTACCTGTTTTTACCCGGCCACCTCTTCAAGACCGCCTAGGACCGGCTTCAAGCCGAGCCCACACGCCGCCTTCTTGACCGCAAGACACATTAGAACATAGTTAAATTTCTTCTAGTGTAGACATAGCCTTTGTCCATCTTCGACTACTGTCATTCGCTACTACCACTGAACGACGTTTCAAACTTTTGCAATACCTTTAATAATTATAGTACTTCACACTAAACCGAAAAAGTTATTGCTGAGTTACAAAGGAATACTTGATTTCAACTGAAATAGAATTATGAGCAAAATAAGTTTCAGGGCAAGCAGAAGCGATCTCCCAAGTATGAAACTACAATTCCAAAATGTTTGGGTCATTGTTAAAGCAAATCGGGGAACACGCTGTATATTCTCCATTTTTTTAATGCCACGGACAAAGTTATGCAACCCATTATTCACTTATACTAGTCAACTTGATAATATTTTCTTAAATTTAATTTTATGAATCAAGAATCCTAACATAGGTTCAGCTTGACAGTGTCAACTTGTGCCTTACTTTACGTACCTCATAAATTTATGAGGTATAACATTTCTTCAAGTGAATATAAATATCCAAATAATCATAAAATATAACTTCGTTTGGTTTTCTTATGTTATAATTAACTTTAAGAAAATCTATTACATTAATCGACTTGTCATATAATAGTAGTAATTTACTATACACGTGCGTAAAGCTACTCTTTAGTCACGAGTGGGGCAGAGTTAAAACACGAGTGAGCGAGTGTTTTAAGCCCCGCGAGTGACTAAAGATGCTTTGCGCATATGTATCGTACAATGTTTTATCTACCTTAGAATTTAGAAAATACGGTAAATATAAAAAAAATAAAATGTAAATTAGGATTACCAGCAACCGGTGGTAATTTTAACCTTTTAAACACATTACTACTGACGACGTAAACATGAAATGAAATGAAAACGTGTTATTAAACAGTCGTTTTACAAATTTAAAACTGACAACTAAAAGGCAATTTTACACACTGTCGTAGATAAAATAATATACACACTTCGTAAGAAAAGTAGTTTTACTAAACTTATATAGATTTTTAGGTTATTCGCTGGCTTCGCTCGCTCGTACTCAATCAAGCCATATTCGTTTAGTAAAAATTTACTTTTTTAAACTTGTTCTGTAATATAATATTATAATGCGTACTCTAGAAGGTCCATACGAAACACTAGCACAAATTCCGAAGACTAAATTATGACGATCTAGCACAACTTGCCTTAGTCCAAAAGTTAATAGTTTTCGAAATACAGGGCGTGAAAGTTATTATTTTGTTTACTTTGTTTTAAATATCCTTTAGCTAATAGACGTGTCTGTCCGGGACCCTGTTTTGTCTGTCTGGGACGCTGTTTCAGCAGCCAAACTGTAAGAGATAGAGAAAAAAGTTATTAAAGTTATATGTTTGGAATGGTCATGTCAGGGCAGGAACCGAATTTCAGTCTCTAACACTAATTATTATCTTAATTATATTCTAATCCTAACTTTTTAGGTTAGATTCTAGGCAAATTTTATCAAGGCGAATGCGACTGGTAGTTTGCTACCAACAATGAGGTCATATACGTACGTGTGGTGAATACGCGTTCTATTTGCAAAACGGTCTTTTTTGTTTTATTAAATGAGACATTTGTCTCACTGGACTGCTAGTCTTAATAACAGCAAAATAATAATAATAATAATAATAATGGACTTTAATTTTCAGTCTAAACATAAACAAATAATAATAATAATGACAATAAAAATACTTACATATTACATCAGTTAAAAAAAAGTTGTTGAGCAAAAAAAGTAAAAATTAAAATAGTAATGAAATAAAAATGTATAATAACATTAGACTGAAAATCGCAAGGCAGATTTCAGTAATGTAGTTAAACTACTACTGATCTCCCACTCAAACCTTGTTATCAACATTAAAACTATGTCGTGCAAACGCAAAAAAACAAAATACATAATTTAAAAAAAAATAATAATAATCAACTTGCAACACACCAAAATGGGAATTTAACTGTATTAGACTTTTAACTTTATCGACTCTATTGACTCTCGAAAAGATGACGGCGCATATGTTTTTTAAACGAAATTACACTAAGGCTCTTAAAATCAGCAGGAACAGCGTTATAACGTTTATAAGCACAGTAAGAAAAAGAACGTTCGAAAAGGGCAGTTGTGTGAAGTGGAGGGGTAATCAGTCCTTTGTTTCTAATCTTCAAGTTATGTACGTCTGTTCGAAATGTGGTACTAATGGTTCTTTTGGAATGAAAAAACGAGATCTGATCACAGCTTTGATGTACATTGCAGAGGACGCCGCCAGTAGCATTTTGCATTCACCGAAACATTCATAACTTTTTTTATGACTGGCTGTATTAGATTTCTAAGAAAACATTGTTAGTTTATATAATTTTTTATCCGAAAAAGGTATACTTGGTAGGTGTCGCTCCGAAGAACCCTTTCTGAGATAATCGAATTTAAATGTACCATTGCGTACTGAAACACATTGCCTTCTTTGACACTTTATCGACGCTTAGGTCTGGTTCAAAAAATTTCAAGCATGTTAAGGGCTAACGGGCCAACAACACGAGTTAACAATGATAAGAATGTAAAAATGAACTGGCAAGGAATAATAGACAAGATCACTAACCATTTAAAACAGCAATGTTAATTGTTCAGAAAAACTCTAAGTAAATGTTCAAAATGACCTCCATTTTCAAGTACATAAAGATTAATTCGACAGATAAAATTGTAATGCACCCTTTCCATCAGCTCTGCATCTAACCGAAAAACGTTACTGAATTTAGTATTCGCGTCCACAATTATTCTTCTTCGGTGTTTACAGGTCTAGAGTATACTGTCTCTTTAAGAGGTCAATATAAAAAGTAATCTAACGGCGTTAAATCCCATGAGCGGGGTAGCCAATTTGCAGAAGTATCATTTCCTCGGCGTGTATGAATCACATATTTTGTCTAGTAGCCAGTGGAAAATCATCCAATAAATTCGGCAAATTTACTAGGAGGAGTTCCAGGTAATTTAAACCATTTTATCTTAATCGATGTTGTTATTGACTCTTAACCAAATTAATTTTAGTATGGTTAAGAGCTTCATTACCGCACTCTTTTTATATAAAGAAATACATCGAACCAGAGTATATTGATGAAGATAAAATATTGAAAAATACACGTTTTCTTATGGCACATAACGAAACTCGTATGATAGCCGCAAAACTCGGCTCACCGCCTCGTTTTGGCAAACAAACTCGTTTGGCTAAGATGCTCATAATCAAACTTGTATCGTTAATATCTATAAACGAGGTAGTAAGATGGCAAGACCAATTACAAATCCTTGCATGGGGGTTTTCATCACCATAAACATGTTCATTATGTAAATTTGTTACACCCTTTCTTGTAAAACAACACTCATCGGTAAAAAAAAATTGTGAAAATTATTATCAAGTGCTCTCGGTTCATTTATGAATTGGCAGAAGCCTAGTCTTAATTCTGGGTTGAGGGGTAGAAGCTGTTGTAGCCTACTGCCTGGAGGTGGTATGGATGCAGCAACCATTATCTTAATGTCGTATTTACTATATCTTTAGAAACTCCAACTGCCATGCCTGGCATCTGGTGCTCAGACTTGGATCTTCTTCAACCCAGCCTAAAATTTCTTCTTCAACCTCAAGTGTCCTAATCGTACGATCCCGTCTACAATCAGGAGTTGAAGGAGCAAAATACCGGTTTCTCGAAGACGTCTTTCAACAGCAGCAAATGCTTGGTGGTTTGGTGATTTGGAAATCTTATACTTTGTATATTCTCACCGGGAGCCGGGCCATTTCCTTGACAATAACCATAAACTAATACCGGTCATAGCGCAAAATGTCAAAATTAGATGTTAACATTTGAAACTAAACGATAAAAGTTTGTCAAATTGAATTGTTTGACAATACTCTTTTGTAACTAATGACGACCTATCATTGTTAACCTGTTACTATGTAAATTTTTATTACTGTTGGCTCGTTGGTCCTTAAACACGCTGCAAATTTTTTCGACCAGTCCTAAGCCTGCATAAAGTCTGAAGTAAAACAACAACGAGTTTCAGTACGCAATAAAACATTTAAACTCAGTTAGAGTAGAATTCTTTTAATGTGTAAAAAAGCGCATCTGGAGCTCTTAATTTTAAATAATTCCACCTTTATTTAAAACTCTTGATTAAGATGTCAAATTATGAACTGTCCAGCATTTCAATTAAAACTGGAAAGAGGAACTCCACAATTCACACTATATCGGTTGTTATCGCAATCCAATTGATGTATTCAGAAGTTTATAAGCCATATCGTGTTATTAAGAATATCTTGCGTTAACTAAGTAGTAATACTGTTACATTCTTCTGTAATTATATCCTTTAACTGCTAAATAGTACGATAAATGTAGGTTAATAGAGAAAAGAAAACATCACTCTAAATGAGTAGTAAAGCGTTGCAAAATACAAACACACTTTAGGTTTCATACTTCTGTCAAAATGTAGATCTTCACCTTCAGAATCCAAAGAACCATAATCACTGTTCAAATTATTATTAAATCGGATACAGAAACCATTATGTTGTGGGTCTCTATGTACTTTTTTCCCATTTTTTGGCATGCTCACATAAAGAAAGCCAGACACTTTTAGTTAACGAACACATTTTGCCTTTTGCTAATATTATCGCTGCATTTCTCGAAAAATTTTTATATAAAGAGCTCCATATTGCCTTTTCATTACAATTTGTCTATTGTCTTCAGACTTCTTCCATCTAAATCCCATCTTCATTACAATTTTTCGCGTGCTGCTTCTGAAAAGAGAATGTCCTAAATCTGATTCTATTTTTTTCTTAATTTTGTTTAAAGTTGGACGTTCTAAATTAGTTTTATGAAAATCATATATAATTCGTCTTATTGTTTCCTGGTCAAAATGATCAATATCAATAATTTTGTAGATTTTCGTTCGCACTCGCCTTTTCCCGATTCTAAAATTATACTAGTATCTTTTGCTTCTAACTGAGCCTGGTTTTGGAGTGTGTTTTATTTACATTTTTTTTCATTTTTAAGCACACGGTAAACAGTGGCTAAAGATTCTCCCGTATAGCTTCCGCGGTCATTCACTTTGTGGCAGTCACAGAATTTCCATTCTCCAGATCCTTCTTGGAGAACAAATCAAATACAGTACTGATAATCTTCTGTGGATCTAACTTATAAGCCATAACTTGTACACTTTCTGAAATTAAAATGAAAAATAACCAAAGAAGTCGGTGTCTAAGGTACCTGGTACTCCACATGCCTAGACCTTGTCTATTACAAACAAACAAACAAAGCTATTTTAGCAAGTTCAAAATTGCTAGTTCAACGTATCTCTCATATTTGACAATGAACACAAGATATTTCAAAAAAAGTACAACTGTTCAAAATCAACAACTTTAGAAGCTCTTTAATTTTCTCACAGTAAAAAAACGTACTATATCTCAGAAACGGTTGCTCCGAGCGATACATACCAAGTAGGCCTTTTTTGGACAAAAATACCAGGGAGTAATTATTTTTCATTATAAATTTAATACTCCGAGTTCCAAAAAAAATGATGAAGCTCTCGATGTATGCGAAATGTTGCTGATGGCGCCCTCCGCAATGTATATCAAAACTGTGATCAGATCTGGTTTTTTCATCCAAAAAAAAAAACATTAATTCCAAATTTTGTGCAGATTCTGCTATTATTAGAAAAAATGTTTAAATAAAAGTAAAAAAAAAAACATAATAACTTTGACTGTATTTCGAAAACTATCAACTTTTGGACTAAGGTAAGTTGAGCTAAATCGTCATAATTTAGCCTCCGGAATTTGTGCTAGCGTTTTGTACGGACCTTTCAGAGACACCCTGTATATTTTATGCCTTCTTGGATTACATTCGTTAAAAGTAAAATACTTAAATCTAGGTTTCATTGGAAATAGTATTTTCGGTTGCATAATTTTGTCCGCGGCATTAAAAAATAGAACTTAGTAAATTAGAAATTTGAAACCGTTTGAATGGTTTCGTTACGATGGATTCATGTAAATCACTTTTTCCAGTCGACCCGAACATGATTAGTTGTCGTAGGGGGTTGCAGACGTTCTACCCACTCATACGAGTTAATGGTGCTGATTGGTTTACTGAGTGCTGTGGTTATCTATATTTGGTACTATGTTTTGAAGTTTTGTCAATAATTCTTCTTCTTCGTACATTTCAACAACACACGGGACGAATAAAGTAGTGTTGCAAGCTTCTAGGCGTGACAGTACCACCCAATAAAAAAACCTTTAAAATAACGTGGTCAGAAATTGCGTCATAACGTAGCTCCAGCTTTAAGAGGGAAAAAACATGAATCAGAATTAATTAAAGTAGTACACGAAAAGTAAGTTTAATAGAATTTAGTATATCTATTAATTGGGTGACGCTAATAGCAATGTGGCACAAGCTTCAGAAGGGGTAGTTTCTGCAAAGATGGGAGACTTCCTATCATTAATATTTAGAATACTAATATTGATTAAGTCTATTTAGATGCATATTTTTTTAGGAAATCAAACCAAAATATTTAAGTACACTTAATCTCCAAACATATAAAATCGACTAATAATTAAATTTACCTGTTTCATTTTAAATTGACAATATATAAATATCCAACGACGTCCAAAAACGTGATTTAAATAATCCCTGACTTCTCGAATAAAATGAGGTGGAGCATCATCGTGCGTACGACTGGCCCTGTTCCACGGATACTTCTTTCAAAATCACAGGCAAGTTATTTTCCAAGAAATTCAGATCATGTTATTTTCCGAAAACGTCACAAAAGAGTCTAGCGACTGCCATTGTCACGCTCTTTCTCCATTATTCTCTCTCGTATTAAGCATCGATACATCTTGATAATTGTTTCCGTTAGCTCATAAACTTAGATCTCTAAGCCTTGGACTCTGAACCTTCTGCCTTCTCCCTTTCGCTATGTAATAAGCAGTTTTAGATCATCTGTATATCTTGCAATATGTTCAACAGAGCGCTTAATAGGTTGTTGATTGATATCGCGTTGTTGATACCGGTTTTTTTCGCACATTTATACTTAACGCCACCGTTCTACACTGTGTCCACATTTCGATGCTCACCATTGGTATCTCGGTTATTAGAAGACATATAGCAACGGTTAAATGGGGAATGTTATGCAGAATTCAATATTCGAGACAAATCATTCCAAATTTGCCTTAACTTTTTTAACATTTTGAGATAATTAGAGAAAACCAAAATTTGCCTATTTCAATCTTCCTAAATAACTCGATAACACCTAATGTGACTTCTTCCCAAGTGTTACATTGTTCAGACACTTTTTAAGACAAATGTTTTTATCCAAACAGAAACCCCCGATTGTCATTTGTTTTCAAGTTATTAGTGCTATCTTTTGTTTTTCATATGGCAGCCATTTTGGTTTTCAGTTAGTTAGATAGCCTTTAAAAAGAGATTTTCAACGATGTATAACATACCTGAAAAATTTTATTTGTAGGGAATATATTACCAAAAACATAAATAAACCTCCAATATGAAATTAGTAGGGTTATGAAATTAAACAACAATGAGAAATAAAAGCGAAAAGATATGCTAAGTAATACTGTCAAATAACAAATCTGCGAACACAAATTAGAAGGGATAGCGGCAGTGAAACTAAAAATAGACCATGCAAACATCAACATAATATTAGTTTATGCACCTGATATCAGCAAACCTCTGCACGAGGAAGAATCTTTTTATGTCGATCTCTAGGAAATACTAAACTCAATCAACGAATAATGTGAACACTTAATGGAAGAATAGACAAATACATCATACACCAGTCACAAAACAACTATTCAACGAAAAAGCACTCAGTTAAAAGAAAGAAATCTTAATAAACCTCTAAAATTCAGCATAAATAATAGGTATAAAAGAGTGGCTATAAATCTTGCATCGACTTTGTCTTTACAAACACGAAGGTAAAATCTACACAACGTTTAGTGATCACAGCATATTAGTAATGACTAACACCAACAAAATTCAAAAATACACAAATAAACCACTGAATAAAACAGAACCTAAATATCTCTACAAGACGACACAACTAAATAGTTATACAAACCCCGACTGGCAAATAAGATGAACACAAATGAAAAACAACTTAAAATTGGTTGAAGAAAGTTGGTAAAAATTTAGGAAGAACATGTTAGAGGCAGCGAAAAAACTACGAGGAAACAAGGGAATAAATACAAGGAACTCACAAGCAAATCAAAAAAATCTCATAGTTTTAAGGATAAGTTAAAATACTGGTAAACAAAAAACCAACGGCACATCGACAATACAAATAACTACATCTGAAGCATAGTGAATGTACCAGCTAGTAAAAAACGAAAATAATTCAAAACTAGGGGCAATATAACAAGAATACTCTAATCAATTTTCAGCAAACCTAAAAGAAAATTTATATGGTCTTCAGAAACTAATATGAAGATGTATTAGACATAAAAAAAATAATGAATCTATCAAAACCCATAAAATATCACGCAAGGCATGATTAATATACTTGAGCTATCTGTATGAAATAGAAACATAAACGTAAACGCGAAGAATCAAAATAACTAGCGAAGAAATAGAGGTCATAAAAGCAAGGAATCCCAAGTCACCAGGAATATATAAAATAACTAGCTGTTACCCGCGACTTCGTTCAAAAAACAAAGGAATCCCATTTTAGAAGTATTCAACTGGAAAATCACCTATCTCGCATCAATACACATTAAAAATGTAATAAAAATATAAAGTTTAAAAAAATCATTAGAGCCGTTTTTCTTCCAAAGTTTGCTGTCGCATCTACATAGTACACAAAGCTATATTTAAAGTTTCAACGCCATACCTCTCTCCGTTTTTGAGATATTCTGTTCACAGATAGACACACAGACACAAAGACAGACACACAGACAGACCAATGAAAAAAAATATGTTTTTTGGAATCAGGGGACTCTAAAACGTGAAGATCTGTTGAAAACCCAATTTCGAATTTTTGGGGTGAATCCAATACTTCCTTTATTGTAAAAGGAAGTAAAAAATGCAAAACTTGCCTGTCAGTATCTTAGGCTAACCAAAATGAAACGTATTTATCACTCTCCAATAAAATGGTTAATAATAATCCTATGGGCTTGCCCCGGCAAAAATTAAGACTGATATGTCAGGTTAGGTTCAAGTTTGAATTTTATATGAAAAGCATTCTGTAGAATATTTAACTCAAAATTTCAGTACAACTCCACTACTCACTTCAATAATTTATAACCTCACAAAATTGACTCACCACAAAAGCTTCGCGAGTGAATTCAGCGTTGTATTTTGATATTCAAAAGCGAGATTTGCAAGGAAAACACAGGTAAACTGAATCGAATCTCCCGCCTAGCAAAATCTAACTTGGTTTTGTTTTAGGTTGTGACGTAAAAACGACGCGCTACTATCTTTTGTATTGGTTTCCTGTAAAAACTGCAAAACCTGTCATAAATCGCATTTTCTAGTGACTCCACGTGATTTTCTGGAATTTTGACGTATCTAGATGCTCGGAAACACGATGAATCTCTTCAGCAAGGTGTGTTCTCGAAGTCCACTGGCTTCCCGGACTCCAACCACATAAGAACCTGCCAAATCGTACCTTTTAAAATATCGCCGACCTCGCCTCTGGAGCTGCCGCAGGTAACGCCAACGCCCTTATTTGCTGGAAGTTGCTTCCTTGGCACCAAATCTTCTTCTCGGATGTTGTTACACCTTTTACCGACCTGTAGGACTTGAGATCCCTGGCTTCTGATGTTGGAATGGACTGGTATCACAGTTTGAAATTTCCAGGTTGTCGGAGCTGAACCCATGCCAATCTTGGCTTGCACAATGTTATAAACTTTTTCGGTGAAGAAACTTTTAATAACACTTCCACTTATGCCCGGTGACTTGTAGAATAACTTTGTACACTTTTTAGACTTTGCAAATTAATTATATTACATAAAAGCACCAAAAATCAGGAGCATCATTTGCCCACAAGTTGACATTACAGGAATTATGTTCTATCCTTCTTTTTTAACAAAAGAGCATCGCGTTACCTAGTACCCGCGATCTAATATTGTTCAAAGGAAATAAGTTTTGGTTACAATTTCACATACAAGAATAAAATTTAATTAACATGTATGTTGCTTAAAACAGAAAATTGTCTATATTTCTTATACATAAAAATTGTCCTTTCGTGTCCCATACACTGCTCTGCTATGAGCACTTAGTTTTAAATTGCACTGGCACTTGAGTTCAATTTTAACCACGTCACTAATTATTCTTTATTTCAGTTGCCCTTGTTCTGCATTGCTCTTTGCAAATTATAATTATCTTGCTTTGATTTCCATCTACCTTTCAGCTTGCTTGCTTTTCACTGGCCCGTACGTTTATTAATAACTGTACGCTCATATTCATTATGCACATAACCAACCTTTTGCATTATTTACTTACATTTAGCCCGGCTTCAGATATGCTCAAACGTATCATATTACTCATATTATATCTTAAACCTTTCTTTTACTCAAACTTCAAATTCAATCCTTCCGAAACCTGCTTTTCTTATGCTAGCATTTATCCCTCTAATTATGCTTCTTGCATCTCATTTCCAATGCATTTAATAACTTCCAC